>SKCR01045681.1:0-51607 GCA_019454045.1 Zanthoxylum bungeanum | reverse complement strand
ATTTTTTTAAATAGTAAAAGAAAAGAAAATAGGTTACAACTGTTAAGAAAATTAATAAATATAATTTTAATGATAACAAGAAAAAATTATATTCCAACATTACATTTCAAAATGTAATTTTAGAGATTACATTTCAAAGATAAGTGATGTATTTTTAATTTTTAATATTTGATTTGACATGTAATTATAAATATAATTTTGACAATGTAATTATAAATATAATTTTTAATGTAATTGAACATAATCTCTAATGCCTTACGGAAATGTTGAAGATAATGCTTGTCCAGGATCGACCTTCATCAGATCATTATTTCTTGAATGAATACGAATTTTTAAAAAAAATAAAAATGAATGGGTTGTTACTTAGCTCAGTGATTACTTGTCTAAATTGTTGGAATCTGTTTTCAATTTATATTATTATTAGTAGTAATATAATATTAAATTAGTTTTTTTAACAGTTGTAGCCTATTTTCTTTTTCTTTTACTATTTAAAAAAATAAGAAAAAGAAAACTAATTTAATATGGCCTAAATTAAATTAGGCAAAAATGCAAAACTTACCCTCTAACTTTCACGTTTATTCATTTCAGTTCTCTAACTTTCACGTTTACTCATTTCAGTTCTCTAACTTTCACGTTTTTTCATTCAGTCCTCTAACTTTCACGTTTTTTCATTTCAGTCCTCTAACTTTCACGTTTTTTCATTTCAATCCTCTAACTTTCAGTTTGTCAATTCAGTCCTCTAACTTTCAATTTTTATCAATTCAGTCATCCGTTAAACGACGTCGTTTTGGTAGCAGTAACGGATTTGTAACAGAGGACTGAATTGACAAAAATTGAAAGTTAGAGGACTGAATTGACAAAACTGAAAGTTAAAGGACTGAAATGAAAAAAAGTGAAATTTAAAGAGTCAGTTTTGTATTTTTGCCTTTTTTTTAAAAAAAAAACTAGGGATAGCATGCATGAATTACTTGCTTGAAAAAAAATATGACAAAAAAGAATTTAGAAATTAACACATGTGATTTGGAGTTTGGATGGTTGGAATTTGGTTATTTCATCAGATTGAATGTCTGAAAATGGAGCTACACAGTAACTGGAACTCAGTATAGTTAGCATATGTTTACTTTATTAACACATCATGATTGCTAGATGGGTTTCTAATTTGAGTAGGTATTGGATTATTATCTGCTCACTTAAAGAAGCACATTTATTATGAACATTGTTTATGGGTACATGATGATGATGGAGTAATAAATCCAATGACTTTGATTCAGTTGCAAATTTCCACTACATTTGGTTTCAGTTGTGTAAGTTCATGAACATTTGTTGTGAGGTTTCTACAAGCTTGTAATACCTCTTAATCATCTCTTGATTGCTTTGATTCATTTGAATACATTGATTTTCCACTGAAACTGTACAATATCTCGATCCTCAAATACATCATACTTATGAAACTGTCAAAATATACAATTAATATTCCTATTCTCCTTGAGCAATATTAAGCTAATTATGTTCTGTCATTTTGTTGCAATATATTTATTAAGTACTCCTCTGTCTTAACTGCTAAAAAAAGACTCAAGTTAAAAAAGACAGCTAAGTTAATTTTCAAGCTTTGCTTCTGTTTCTTGTCTTTTACAGTCACTACTTTAATACTATCACATAATAATAATAATAATAAGCATGTCAAGGAAAATTAAGTGAACATAACAGAATTACAGAATAAAGAAAATCGAAACATGTGGAAAAAAAAATCCTTTGAACTTTATTAATCAATTACATTAAAATGAACATATTAGGTTGAATTTGTACAGGAACACAGTAACTAATAGCACAAGGATGGGGCAGAGATTCAACTCTCTGCAAAAATATTGAATGTTGAGGAATCAACGGTTGGCAAAATCTTGGCCCCACAAACATATTTCTTGGAATCTTGATAATTCTCTCATCCAATGCATATAAAATCCCATCAAAGAATCCTTCTTGAAACATAAATTTCTCCTTCATCTTGGAAAACACAGTAGCCGTCAGCAAGCTATCTGAGCCCGCATTGTGAGCCTCGCCAAGTCTCTCCACACCCAAAATCTTTGCAAGTTTACTTAACCCAAGATTGCCACCCAGTAACCCATCGCAGTATTTGGCAACAACTTTAACATCGAAAACACTTTGAAAATATCTTGTTGCACCCACTGCAAAAACTTTGGCACTCTGTGGCAACGGATGGTTGGTGAACAGTCTAATGATGTGGGCTAAATCATACAACCCATGGAAAGTGACCCATTTGAGGTTCTTGTGTTTAGACAAGATTTCCAAGAACTTGGGCACGAATACGCACTGGGGAATCCCATCTCTTCGAATCTTGGCAAAGTTGATGCCGTTGTTTTCCAAAAGCGTAATAGATTCTTCAACGTAGGGGTCTTTCTTGATATCAAATTCGGAAAAGTTGAACTCCCATGTATCTCCAATATTGCCATTGTCATCAGAAAGGGTGATGCCGAGTTGAATGATCTTTGTATTGTCCACATTGAACTTGAGGTTATTGTAAACGACTGCCGCTGGTGCGTCTCTGGGAGTGCTGCAAAGGAACCCTGGGAACTCTGTATCAATTGATAGGATGTTAAATCGACGCAAAGACGCATCAAATTTGTCACTTTCTTGCCGAAAATTCTGTTTCCAAACACTGAAAATCATCTTGTAAGAAGAGAGAAATGAATCAATCGACCAATAAATGAAATGAATATCAAACTAACATATATTTATATACTTTTGTTTCCCTGTAAGAGAAGGACATAAGGTTTCCCTATAGTGTAATGATACTAAGGTTTCCTAATATATGGGTAAAAGAGTTATTAATGTGATATTATGGTCTAATCAAATCTTTGAGAGGCTCCAAAATCCTTCAAGTTAGTTATGAGTAACCTACTTTCATTATGTAGAAAAGTTATTTAAAAAAAAATTAATTTATCAATATTTTTTTTATATATAATTTTATGGGTTTTTATATATTGGATGAACATTGTATATGTTGTATCGTTCCTCCGAAATGGGTTTTCTCAATTGTTAATTATTAATGAATTGTATATGTTTGTTTAAATATGAAATAAAGTTGAAAATTTTACTTCTTTAATCTGAAGAATGAAATGAGTATAATTTTATAACCATCTCATGATTAATAATTCAATTAATTATTATTTTTAAATTAAGATTTTTTTTAATAACCTTTTTTACACAAATAATATTCACGTTTAAACATAGTTCAATTTCTATTTCTATTGGCATAACTAGTTATTATAATGAAATTTTAAAGAAATGGATACTCTATACAGAGTGCAAAGTTGCACAATTATTTTTCACTCACCTTAATTCTTTAATTTTTTAAGAAGAAAAAAAATTAATTCTTTCGCTTTTCAAAAAATAATTATCAATTAAATTTAACCATTCGTTCAACCCCAAATTTTCTTGAATTGTTCTTGATCAAAAATAGGAATAATTTTTTTGGCGTAATGGAGGTATGTGTGATGTAATATTAGCAACAAATTAGTAAATGACATGTATGATTTGATATCCTTCTTTTTAATTATTTTTTTAATATTTTAGCACACATGGTAATGGATTATTAAATTGTTGCACGGATAACGTAATACCTCCGTTGTATTGTAAATTTTCTCCAAAAAGAGATGAACTTATTTGTTCAAAATCATAACCAATATAATTATTAAACCATCAAAACAGCTATTACTTTGTTTCTAATGGCAGCGGCAGGGCAAGGAAGACGTCTTCTTCTTCTTTTTTTTTTTTTTTTTTTTTTTAAAGATAAGAGGTGTATAAAGTTTAAATTTAATTTTTTATTTATTTATTTTTTCTCAATATTCGATCCAGATGAGAAGTTAAATGGAACTACTATCGGATCATCTTGCGAGCAGCTTAGACCATCTCCAATTGAGAAATGAAATATGAAAGAAATGTTGTAAATTCCTCAAATTCATTAAATATGATATGTATAGTATAGGTAGATCATTGGGATTTTCAAGGGGTGTATGGGAGGTTGCAATCCTTGGAGGGTTGCAACACCCAAGGGGTGCCCTATTGGCACCCCTCCATGCCTTATAAAAGAAGGCCTTTACTCCAAATGAAATATAGAGAACATATACAGAATAATCTAACCAAATTCAAGGCATTGTGTTTTCCTTGTTTTGAGAGAGAGATCCACCATTGAATCCGAGTTCGCATACTTGTTAGGAGTGCTCCTTGAACAAGAAGTATCCAAGTTATCCTGGGAGAACGTTGGCAATTTGAATCCGTAGAGCACTGTGACGGGGCCAATAAGTTCTTAAGGACAGAGAGATCTCGACTTGGATTGAATCTGTAAACTTGATTTCCAGGTTTGTCTTGAAGTTTTTCTGGTATTAGGGTTTTTGCATCTAGATCTACTTTTGGTTGTTGATCTGTTTGATTTGCAGTTATATTACTGTTAATGACACAATACTTCCAACAATCTTAAGAACTTATTGCTCTAGTGTTATTAGGTAGTAATTCGCATGTTAGGGTTTGTATATTTTCTGTAAAATACGAACTGTGCATGAAAAACCGTAGGGCGTTCGAACGCCCGACGCACGCGAAGGTAAAAATCTGAAAATTCGTAAGAACGTTCGAACGCGTCTTCAAACGCAACTCGAACGCAAGCCTTCTACCTTAGAACGTTCGAACGCGTCCTGAACGCTATACGAACGTGAACTCTCTGGAATCATTCCGTTCGAACGCGTTATCGAACGCAACACGAACGTGAACTCTCTGGAAAAACACTTCGTTCGAACGCGTTATCAAACGCAACACGAACGCACACACACTGGACAGTCTCGTTCGAACGTAGATACGAACGTGACACTAACGATTTTGCCCTGGAATTATCATAAAAGCAAACTTTATTTAATTTAACTTGGTTAGTCATATACTGTAAACACATTAATCTTGGTAGTATAGATTTAAGTTATTATTAATTGTTCAATTATCACAAGCATTACACATAGTGATAAAGTTGAAATTGATTGGTGTTGCATAATTGGTTGAGAATTTAAAGTGTAATTTTGCACAAGTAATTCCATCCAATCTTGATTGACATATATATCTACACTTATCGTATTAATTGTGCTATTGGAAAAGTGTAAATCTGGGTTTTGAATTGCTAAAAGATCCTATTGGAAAAGGTGTTGAAGAATATTCGTTCATTCAATTTTCCTTAAGTATCTTTAGTTGAAATTCAAGGACTTGTGTTTATTGGAACTTTCGTCCATTAGAACAACAAGTGACTACCTAGTACATCACTTTGAACGAGATCATTCGTTGATCGTTGTGCAATTTGTCTTTCGTAGACTGATTGAACCTTGTTGTTTTCCAGTTACAAATGGCTAGCGGAAATATCACGGTACCGGTCTCTCACGGAGAAAACCGGAGAAATTTGGTGGGGCAAATTTCAAACAGTGGCAGAGCAAAATGCTGTTCTACCTGACAACTCTCCAGTTGGCTAAATTCCTCAAAGATCCTCCGGGTCTTGTGGAGGGTGAATCTGAATTGGCCAAGGAAGAGCGAGAACAGACTTGGATGTCTGGAGACTTCTTATGCAAGAACTACCTTTTGGGTGGTCTTGACAATACCCTGTACAACGTGTACCAAGGCATGACTTCTGCGAAGGTTCTCTGGGAATCTCTCGAGAAGAAGTACAAAACGAAGATGCCGGACAAAAGAAATTTGTCGTGGGTAGGTTCCTGGACTACAAGATGGTAGATTCAAGGACGGTGATGTCTCAGTTGGGTGAACTGTATTGATCATTCATGAAATACTGGATGAGGAATGAAACTCTGTGAGATGTTTCAAGTTGCCGCTATAATTGAAAAGTTGCCTCCATCATGGAAGGACTTCATTGGCTATCTGCAACACAGAAAGAAGCAGATGAGCCTTGAAGACCTTGGAGTTTGATTGAGAATCGAACATGACAACATGATGTCCGAGAAGGCCAGCTACAAGACTATGGAGTCTAAGGCCAACATCTTTAAGGATGTAAAGGGTAGCAAGAAAAGAAAGAACAGTGAAGCTGATTCTTCCCAAGCGAACAAGAAGTTCAATGGGAAGTGCTACAACTGTGAAAAGAGCGGTCATATGACAAAGGACTGCAGAAACAAGATATCTCAGGACAATGGCAGGAAAATGAGGCCTATGTCGCTGAAGATGAGCAGTTAACTGATGAGATTTCAGAAATGAATCTCTCAGCAGTGGTAACTGAAGCCAACTTGGTTGGGAATCCGAGAGAATGATGGGTAGACACTAGGGCTACTCGTCATATCTGTGCTGATAGCAAGATGTTTTCCTCGTATCAGAAAGGTCGATGGCGGCGATCATCTGACAATGGGAAACTCGTCTACCTCTAGAGTGGTTGGACAAGGCACAATAGTTCTGAAAATGATATCCGGAACGGAGCTTACATATAAGAATGTTTGCATGTTCCAGATATTCGGAAGAACTCGGTCTCGGGTTTGTATTTGTTTCTGACAAGATTGTATTGACCGAAAATGATGTCTATGTAGGAAAATGATACCTCGCTGAGGGCCTTTTCAATGACTGTCAATTGTGCTATTAATAAAGCTGAAACTTCTGCTTATATTATTGAGTCACAAAATGTATGGCATGAGAGGTTAGGACATGTTAATTATGATACAATGCGTACATTAATTAACATGAACCTTATACCTAAATTTGCATTGATAGCCAACATGAGTGTGAGGCATGTGTTGAAGCAAAAAATACATAGAACATCATAGAACGAAGTTCTGAACCCTTGGAACTTGTACACACTGACGGTGTGTGACATGAATATTGTGCAAATAAGAGGCGGTAAAAAGTACTTTGTCACTTTTATCGATGAAAGCACAAGATTCTGTTAAGTGTATTTGCTGAGGAGCAAAGCTGAAGCTATTGAGAGCTTTATACACTGAGAACGAAGTTGCAAATCAACTTGGCAAGTAAATCAAAAGAATCAGAAGTGATAGTGGTGGTGAATATGTTTCATCATTCGGTGAATATTGTTCTGTGCACGGAATTATTCACGAAACCACTGCTCCTTATTCTCCTCAATGGGATTGCTGAGTGCAAAAACCGAACGTTGAAGGAATTGATGAATGCCATGTTGACTAGTTCTGGCTTACCTCAGAACTTGTGGGGGGAAAGAAAGCCCTGCTCCGCGAACTACGTTCTGAACAAGCTTCCTCACAGGAGATTAGACAAGACACCATATGAGTTGTGGAAAGGTTATGTACCTTCCTACAAATATCTGAAAATGTGGGGGTGTCTTGCCAATTGCCAAGGTGATGGTTCCTAAACCTAAGAAGGTGGAATATGACCCAAAACTGTTGACTGTATATTCATCAGATATACTTGCAACAGTAATGCATATCGATTCTTGGCACACAAGTATGAGATTCCTGACATCAATCCAAATGTGATGATTGAGTCAAGGAATGCAATATTTTTGAAGAGACATTTCCTTGTAAGGAAAGACAAAGAAGAGAGTCTCAAAAAAGATCTGTTGATACTGTCAAGGACAGTGATCAAGTTGACCAAGAGTCAGATCCGATTTTCTGACATATTTGTTAGAAAATGAGCCTCAAAGCTATAAAGAAGCAATGTCTTCTTTGGAGGCACCTCTGTGGAAAGAGGCGATTATCAGTGAGATTGATTCAATCCTACAGAACCATACTTGGGAGTTGGTTGATCTTCCTCCAGGTTGTAAGCCACTGGGCTACAAATGGAAAGATGAAAATGGATGGATCAATAGATAAGTACAAGGCGAGGTTTGTCATAAAAGATTATAGACAGTAGAAGGCCTTGTTTACTTTGACACCTATCCACCAGTGATTCGTATCACATCAGTAGAATGTTATAGCCATAGCAGCTATATTTGGTCTTGAAATACATCAAAAGGATGTAAAGACGTTATTCTTGAATGGTGAATTGGATGAAGAGACTTACATGGAACAACCAGAAGGGTTTAATGTTCCTGGATAAGAACAGAAGGTGTGCAAACTTGTAAAATCCTTGTACGGATTAAAACAAGCACCTAGACAATGACATGAGAACATTGACAAAGAGATGTTGTCAAGTGGGTTTAAAACCGATGAGTGTGATAAGTGTATATACGCCAAATCAACTCAAGAATGATATGTCGTTGTATGTCTCTATGTAGACGATATGCTGATAATTGGTAATAATCATGAGTTGATTCAGTTTACCAAGAAAGTGTTAACCAGCAAATTTGATATGAAAGATTTGGGAGTAGCTAACCTAACTCTTCCTCTATCAAAGAATACTGGCTTAAGCATATCGCAATTAGAGTATTCAAGGATCATCGGAAGTCTGATGTATCTCACGAATTGCACACGAACTGATATCGCTCAAGCTGTGAATAGGCTTAGCAGATATACTAGCAATCCAGGACATAACCACTGGAAAAGCCATAGTAAGTGTTTTGAGGTATAAGAAACTTCAAAATATGGGCTACATTACGAGAGATATCCTGCTGTTCTAGAGGGATACAGCGATGCTGGATATCTGATATAGTGGATTCCAAATCTACGGTTGGATTTGTTTTCACACTTGGTAATGCAGCCGTGTCATGGAAATCCTCGAGGCAAACATGTGTTGCCCAGTCTACTATGGAATCTGAGTTCATAGCATTAGACAAAACAGCGGAAGAAGCAGAATGGCTTAGAAACTTCCTGGAGGATATTCCTAGTTGGGCCAAAACGGGGTGCCAACGATTAGCATACATTGTGAAAGCCAATCGGCTATTGGGAGAGCCCAAAATACAATGTATAATGGTAAGTCTCGACACATACGTCGGAGACATAATACCATACGTCAACTGCTCTCAAGTGGCATAATAACGATCGATTATGTCAGGTCGAAGGAAAACCTAGCGGATCCACTAACTAAAGGTTTACCTCGAGAGCAAGTTGAGAGAGTCATCGAGGGGAATGGGCTTGAAGCCTATAATCTAAGAATTGTCACTGTGGAAACCCAACCTAGCTGACTGGAGATCCCAAGATCTAGGTTCAAAAGGGACAACAGAAACTTTGTGCAATTCAAAACAAGCACTGAAGAGTTTTGTACTCTTTCCCATTCCGATAATGACGCTGAGTGTTGTCTGTCATTGGTTAGGATAAGCTAAGGCTTTTAATGATCACTATATTAGGAGATGAGTCCTAATGGGGGTAAAGACAGATTACCTCTTCATAGTAGATCACCTATTTCAAGTAAGAAGTGAGGCCGCTTCCATGGGAACCTTTAAAGGCGGGTTACCCTAAAGTGCTTGATGAATCCGGGACCGTTGTTCAGGGCGAACCTTTAAAGGCGGGTACCTAAAGTGCTTGATGAATCTGGGACGTTGTTCAGGGCCGAAATGAACACAACCGTAGAACGGGAAAATAGTAGATCACCTATTTCAAGTAAGAAGTGAGGCCGCTTCCATGGGAACCTTTAAAGCGGGTTACCCTAAAGTGCTTGATGAATCCGGGACCGTTGTTCAGGGCCGAAATGAACACAACCGTAGAACGGGAAAATGGTCGAATTAAAGCTGTGTGTTGGCAATTGTCTTGGTTTACACCTACGGCAAAACAGTTCAAGACTATGGGTCACTGGTTTGCCAAGTAAATCCGATTGTCATTCACTAGGAAAGGTTCAAGGCGAAAGCTACCTATTTCGATGCAGCTTTAGCTCATGGTATCTCTCTCACGTGCCTGAATGAATATTTGAAGAATTGTGGGGGATTGTTGTAAATTCCTCAAATTCATTAAATATGATATGTATATGTATAGGTAGATCATTGGGATTTTCAAGGGGTGTATGAGAGGTTGCAATCCTTGGAGGGTTGCAACCCACCCCAAGGGGTGCCCTATTGGCACCCCTCCATGCCTTATAAAAGAAGGCCTTTATTCCAAATGAAATATAGAGAACATATACAGAATATCTAACCAAATTCAAGGCATTGTGTTTTCCTTGTTTTGAGAGAGAGATCCACCATTGAATCCGAGTTCGCATACTTGTTAAGGAGTGCTCATTGAACAA
The DNA here is from genome assembly GCA_019454045.1 of Zanthoxylum bungeanum. Taxonomy (NCBI): domain Eukaryota; kingdom Viridiplantae; phylum Streptophyta; class Magnoliopsida; order Sapindales; family Rutaceae; genus Zanthoxylum; species Zanthoxylum bungeanum. Next base: position 41,500 of record SKCR01045681.1, on the reverse strand, counting down.
GAAGTATCCAAGTTATCCTGGGAGAACGTTGGCAATTTGAATCCGTGGAGCACCTGTGACGGGGCCAATAAGTTCTTAAGGATAGAGAGATCTCGACTTGGATTGAATCTGTAAACTTGATTTCCAGGTTTGTCTTGAAGTTTTTCTGGTATTAGGGTTTTTGCATCTAGATCTACTTTTGGTTGTTGATCTGTTTGATTTGCATGTTATATTACTGTTTAATGACACAATACTTCCAACAAGAAATAATTAAATCATTTTTTACCATTTCAAAGAAGTAATTGATTGAGCGGTTGACGAGTGATCCAAGGAGTTCTATGGTACCTTTTTCATATTTTAAAAGAGGTATCTCAACGATTTTCAACCCTTGTCCTTGAGTCATGATATGAAACGAGTCAACTCCAAGTAACATTTCATTGATTCATTCTTTAATCTCAATTCAAATATGGGTTTGATTCACACTCCATATTCTGAAAAATATTTACCATATATTTTTCATCTTGTAAGAAGAGAGAAATGAATCGATCGAAGAAGAAATGAAATAAATTGAACTATCAAACAAACATATATTTATAGACTTTTGTTTCCATGTAAGATAAGGACATAAAGTTTCTCTACAGTGTAATGATTATTAAGGTTTCCTAAATCTTTAAAACAACAGATATAACAGTGAATATAAGGGCAAAAGAGTCATTAGCGATATATTATGGTCGAATCAAATCTTTGAGAGGCTCCAAAATACTTCAAATTAGTTATGAGTAAACCTGTTTCCATTATGTAAAAAAAAAATTTTAATTAATTCATCAATATATTTTTTTTATATAATTTTGTGGGTTTTATATTATGTGGTCGAACATTGGAAAAGAAAATGAATTTGTTAGTTAAACTGAAGGGGTTTTATGGAGGAAATCCGGTAACGCAGCGGAATAATGGAAAATCAAAATTTTCCGGTTTCAAAATTTTTCTTGGATCAATTAAATAAACTTATTTATTTAATTATCCAATTATTAAATTCTGAAAAATTACACAAGAAATCATATTTCTTGGTAATTACCGAATTGCCCCATAACTTTGTAAATTGATCATTTTAGTCCAAAAATTATCAAATATAATGTTGGATGATTCTAAATCATTTCTAAAATATTTTTCAACACATCTAATGCATCAAAATCAGATTTCACACAAATCCCCAATTTTTGAGCTAATTGCCGTGAGCACCCCATTTTTCCAATTAATTACAATTTGGTCCCTTTTGTTCAAAACAAGCCAAGATCAAATCCAATCAACCTAAAATTTTACATGCATCATATTCATACCATAATACATCACATATATGAAAATCCCCAAATTTGGAGTGGGTTATGAACCCTAATTTTTTAATTTCATCAAATTGACCAATTTAACCAAATCTTTAAAATCCAATACTTTAATCCATTCAATACTTCACCAAACAAGCCTCACCACTTTGAAATAACTCTAGAACAATTCTAGGTCACCAAGGAGTGGCTTACTAACTCTAGAATGGCAACATGATTTTTAAAGAATCAAAAGTAAGCTTTTAAGACAAGTTTAAGCTTACTTACATGCATCAATCTTTCATCCAAGTTCACAAATAAATAAACACAAACTATAAGAAAAGAGAGAACATCAAAGCAACACAAAATGATGCCAAGCATGTTAGAAACAATTTCCATGTTGAAGGCTTTGAAGAAATACTTACAAAAACCAAAGATTTTCAAGCTTTTTTCTTTAAGTCTCCAAGCTTCTCTCTCAACTTCTTTTATGTTTATTTTTGTGTACATTGAACTTATCAAACCCTAAAAAGAAACAAAATAATTTATATCTCCAACATTTAGCCTTAACTGAATTTGGTGAATAAATAATATCTAGATTTTTTTTTTGTTTCACTTAGATGCATTTACAACTTGTTAACTTTATCATTAAACCATTTAAAGCTTATTCAACAAGTCAAGTAAAGCATCTTTAAGTCATCTCAATAATTATCACAACTTAGGATATTTATATTTTTAATTAATTTAATTATTTAAAAATTAAATAATTATTTAAATATAAATATATTAAATATATGTATTATATTTACATTAAATATCAAATACATATATATTTATGATATTAGTCAAATATTTCAATTTGACGATTAATTAATGTGTATTTGATAAAATCTAACATTAAATGCAAATACACACAAATTAAGAAATGACTATTGGGTCCCTTCACATGTATTTTTCGTTTAACTTTTAAACGACTTATAAATAATCGATATTATTTATAAATGTTTCCCTAGTGCTCTACGAGTATATTTCATTAGTGAGACTCTCTAGATTCAGACATATCCGTCACGAAATCTAATTTCGTGTCCAGAATTTACCCACCCGTAAATTATGACAACCACAGATGAACTCGCTGAATCATACAGGTCGAGGTCATGACATATGTATAATTCCTCCGTCACAGGTATCCGGATATATCCCAGAGATATAGATGTAAACGTCAAATCTCTATAGGGACTATCCCGTCGACGTCTCTATTAGCAATCTTAAAAAGAACATTTAGAACTGGCTTCTAAAATGTACCACGGGCCCATGGTTTGTATCTGATTGCTAATCATATATGGACTATCTATGCTCTGTACACAGAACTGGCGGATCCTATCTCGACACACACAGGACACCCTGAGGATCTATTACAACCATCTCTAAATGGCTCCTCTGCACCACAACATTCTGCAGTCTCACCTTCCTCAATGGACTTTGGTGCTGCAAGCACTGTCTCACACTCTAGTGATACTTCAGTCACAGGTTTAATCGCCGCAGCTCGTCATTAATCCAAAGGAGATTTTGTTGTGATTCACCGATCACTCTGAGAGTGTTTTGAGGAAAAACCGAATGTAATTTTATTACTACAAGAATAAAATTCAAGTTTACAACTAGAAACTTAACAAAAAACCTCACACACTCTTAAGCTCTCTATTTGGAGCTTACACACACTTTAGGATGATGATAACTGAGCTCTAGGGCTCCTTTTATAATGTCCAAACCGCGTGCTACAGTAACATGCGGTTTGGCAAGCTGTCACCAAGCTTGCACCTCACATCAAGCTTTTGGTGCTTGATTGCATGCCAACTGCATGCATGAGTTGATCACACTTTCGGTGCTCCTTGCTGGCTTCAACTGCTGGCTTCAACAAATCTCCCAATCGGTGAAGATTTGCCCAAAATCTAAGCCGACCATTAATCATCCAAATCTGGATCCTCCAAAGGATCCTCCCCTGGCTGCATCTGTATGACTGCCTACGTACCCTGAGTTGGGATCAAGCCAATCGTAGTTCTCTGTATCTGAAAATAATCATCATCTGACAGTTATCCCGGTTATGTCTTTGCACAACTCTAGCTTGTCCCGATCATCGTTCCTTTGTTGACATGTCGGCAGTGTCTCTGCACAACACACTTCACTGCATCTCTGTACAGTATTCTCCTGCTATGTCTCTGCATAGTACAATCCACTGTGTCTCTGCACAGTAATCTTCTGTTGTGTCTCTGCACAGTTTTGCTGCCATGTTTCTTCACCTATTTGTTCTTCAGTGTCTTTTTGACTTGTGAGAAACTCTCTGGCTCCCCCTCATCAGTAAGCAGAATATATTCGGATCCCGAATATCTGGTTGATTGGATCCTGCCTCGCTCAGATCTTCTTGTCTAAGATCTACTGGTTTCTGGAGGTCTATCATCATCCATCTCTGTGAATGATCTTGTAGCTTCTAGTGGAGTGGGTTACGGCTCCCCTTACTCAACACTCTCTTCTGTAATTTCCGATGGAACAAGCTTTGTCTCCCCCTACTCAACATCATCATTTGCATCCTTTGGTTATGCTTCTGGAATTTCCTCGTGCACCCTATCTGTGGCCAATTGTACTGGTGCTGAGTCTGGATTTCTGTTGGCACTGGAATTGGAAGACATTCTGGGCATTTCAATGTCTTCAATTGTTCGGTTTTCAAGAAACTCTACTTGCTGGCTTCTGATGACCATATTTTCCTTCGGATCCCATAGTCTGTATCTAAATTCTTCATCTCCATGGCCTAGGAATATACATGGAGTTGTCCTTGCATCGAGCTTCTCCCTGAGCTCATTGGATACATATACAACGGCTAAACAACCGAATACTCTATGGTGGGTGTATGGGGGATTATTACCAGACCACACTTTCTCCGGAATCTCCATGTTCAACGGTTTAGATGGTGATCTTTGATCATGTAACAGGCAGCACGAACAGCTTCTCCCCAGAATGGCTTTGGCAGCTTAGCCATACTGATCATTCCTCTGACTTTCTCCATAATGGTGCAGTTCATTCTCGCAGCGACACCATTATATTGTGGTGTGTGTGTAACAGTTCTCTCATGTCGAATCCCGTGTCTCCAGCAGTAGGCTTCGAACTCTCTGGAACTGTACTCGCCTCCATCGTTTGTGCGAAGGCATTTCAGCTTCTTCCATGTTTCATGCTCTACCATGGCGTGGAACAGCTTGAACTGATCTAGGACCTGATCCTTCGTCTAAAGGAAATACACCCAGATTTTCCGAGAAGCATCATCAATGAAAGTCAGAAAATACTTGGTACCGCCCAATGAATTAACCTCCAAGGGACCACAAACATCAGAGTGCACCAGACTGAGCAACTCTGATATTCTCTCTGAAGAGAATTCAAATGAGACTCTGCGTTGCTTACCAATTGAGTAGTGGTTGCAAGGACCTCGTGCAGCATCCTTGGTAAGCTCATTCTTGTTCAGGGTAGACAACCCTCTCCCACTCATGTGTCCGAGTCTCCGTTTCCACAGATTTTGATAAGCCTCTTTTTCAGCTACATTGAGGCTGTCTGCACAAATTTTCACATGAGTCTTGTATAGTGTACCGCAAGCATGTCCTCGGGCGACAACCATGACACCTTTCGTCATTCTCCATGTGCCATTTCTGAAGTGATTGTCATAGCCCTGTTTGTCAAGAGCTATCCCCGAGAGTACATTCAGCCGAAGTTCTGGAACATGCATGACATCCTTCAAGGTCAATGTACACCCGACATTTGTCCGCAACTGAATATCACACATTCCTACTATCCCAGAGGAACTGATATTTCCCATCTTCACTGCTCCAAAGTCTCATGCTTTGTATGTTGTGAAGAAATCCCTGTGAGGAGTGACGTGGTAGGATGCTGCAGTATCTACCACCTACTCAACATCTTGGGTTGCGTTGTGAAGGCATGTATCTTCCTGTATGGAGCATATTGCTACATCTGCTTGGACAACGATCAATGTCTCTCATTCGTCATTCTTCGACTGGTGATTGCCTTGTCCCTGCTCTCGTTGCAGTTTTCGGCAATTCTTCTTTAAGTGGCCTACAATGCCAAAATGGTAGCACTTATAGGTAGGTTTCCTTCCATCTGAGGATCTATCCCTGGTTGTGCTTCTGCCTCTCTCTTCGTCTCTTCCTTGATGTCTTCCTCGAGTCTCTGTGACGAAGGCTTCTGTCTGTTCTGAATCAACATCTTTTCTCCCGGACTCCTCATTCGACAGGGCATCTTTTACCATAAGCATGGTAACTTTACCTCCTGGAGCGGAATTGCTGAGAGTAACCACCAATGTCTCACAGCTATCAGGAAGAGAACTGAGTAGTAAGAGGGCTTGAACTTCATCTCCCAGCTACATGTCTACTGCAGACAGCTGATTCACCAGGCTCTGGAACTCGTTGGTGTGTTCTGCAACAGAAGTTCCACTCCGTAGCTTCAGGTTCACCAAACGCCTCATTAACAGGGCTTTATTCCGAGTTGTCTTGGCCTGGAACATGTCTTCCAGCTTTATCCACATCCCGTAAGCATCTGAATCTTGTGCTACGTGGTGGAAGACACTGTGACTGATCCACTGCCTAATCTGACCCAAAGTTCTGTTGTTGAGTTTATTCCAGTCATACTCCTTAACAGACTCTGATTTCACTCTCTTCAACTTGATGACATCAAACAGATCTTTGCAATGTAAAAAATCTATCATCCGAGGTCTCCAAAGGGAGTAATTAGTTGCAGCCAGTTTAATCATTGCACCAGAAGACGAATCTCCAATTTCCATTTTAAGTTTTAAATTTTAAAATGTAAATACAATAAAATTGGGGCTGAATTTCACAAATCCGAGGTCACCGTTGCGTCCGGAACGGTCGAAAATGGTGGAATAAACACTTCGTTGGTCTAAATCCGACACATGGGCTGATTTGTAAATTCCTAAAAGTTCTGGGGTAAAATTATAAATTTCAAAACTTCAGGGGGCTAAATGAAATTTACCAGGCTGCTGACGCGGTGCTGACGTGGCAGTGTGGGACCGGTTGCTGACGTGGTGCTGATGTGCCAGACACGTGGCACTGACGTGTCAGACTTCTTGCTGACGTGGCGCTGACGTGTCTGATGACGTGTCGCTGACGTGGCGGACACGTGGCGCTGACGTGGAAGACTCATTCCCGACGTGGCGCTGACGTGGTGGATGATGTGGCACTGACTGTGCGCTGACGTGGTGGATGACTCAGCACTAACTGTGCTCTGACGTGTGCTGATGTGGCGGACACGTCAGCGTCTTCAACCTCCATCACACGCGCAGCGCGTGCTGCGAGTCTCGGGGCGTGGGAAGTCTCTGCCTGGCGCGTGTGGGCTCCCTAGACCTCCGTTTGATCGCCGGAAAATACCACCGTGCTCGTCTCGACATGAATTAGCTGATGGTATGCTCAAAGTTGATTTTTGACAACTTTTCCGGAACCCGAATTTTCCAAACTGAGCTCCGTTCTTCGGTTTTTCGACCCCAATGAAGAACCAAAGCTACTGATACCACTTGTTGTGATTCACCGATCACTCTTAGAGTGTTTTGAAGAAAAATCGAATGTAATTTTATTACTACAAGAATAAAATTCAAGTTTACAACTAGAAACTTAACAAAAAACCTCACACACTCTCAAGCTCTCTACTTGGAGCTTACACACTTTGGGATGATGATAACTGAGCTCTAAGGCTCCTTTTATAATGTCCAAACCGCGTGCTACAGTAACACGCGGTTTGACAAGCTGTCACCAAGCTTGCACCTCATATCAAGCTTTTGGTGCTTGATTGCATGCCAACTGCATGCATGAGTTGATCACACTTTCGGTGCTCCCTGCTGGCTTCAACTGCTGGCTTCAACAGATTTATTAGAGGGAAGGTGAAATATGGGTTTTCTTTGTGCTTTAAATGATAAATGTAAACATAGATGAAGTTATGGGATTTGTTAATGAAAATTATTTAAATTAAGAATGATTTAAAATTGTTAAACTAAGCAAAAAAGTAATAATAATTAATTAAGAAGGATCCGCTTTAAATATAATTATTTAAATTAACTTTGCAATTGTTAATAATGTAAAATGTATTCCTTATGAGAGAAATGTAGGAGGGGTGTGTTGCTAATACTTAAATATGCATAATTCATAACAGATCAATAATAAACAACAACCATGATGTATACATTACATAAATTAAAGATTTTAGACAAACCTAAAATTAATGTGTGGATTAAGAAGAAAATAATACCAAGCCGAGTAATAACTCTGTCCTTAAGAACTTATTAGCCCAGCCTCGGTGCGCTACGGATCTCGTGGCTAATGTTCTCCCAAGATTCTTGACAACTTCTTGATTTAGGGGCACTCCTTGAATAAAGAACACGAACGTGGACAAAATGGTGAAACTCTCTCAATATGGAAGGAACTTAGACTTTCTAAGAAATGTATATCTTCAGGAAAATAAAATAAAATGAGATCATTATGCCTTTATTTATAGACATGAAGGGTTGCATTCTAAAGGTACCCTTATATCTAAGTGTACACCCTTTTAGGAGTCATGACCCTCCAATGAGACCTTTCAACTCTAAAAGTCATATTCCTATATATATTTGCATGCACATTTTCATATTTAGGAAATTTACTACAATCCCCCACAATTTTCTAAATATCAATGCAGACACTTGAGAGAGTTTTCGTGAATTAAAGCTGCATCGAAATAGGTAGCTTTCGCCTTGAACCTTTCCTAGTGAATGACAATCAGATTTACTTGGCGAACCAGTAACCCATAGTCCTGAACTGTTCCGCCGTTGGTGTAAACCAAGACAATTGCCAACACACAGCTTCACTTCGACCATGAACGTTAGTCCTGGATTCATCAAGCACTTTAGGGAAGTCAGCCTGTAAAATCCCATGGAAGCGGCCTCACTTCTTACTTGAAATAGGTGATCTACTATTAAGAGGTAATCTTCGTTTACCCCCATTATGACTCATCTCATAATATAGTGATCATTAAAAGCCTTAGCTTATCCTAACATTGACAGACAACACTCTGCGTCATTATCGGAATGGGAAAGAGTACAAAACTCTTTAGTGCTTGTTTTGAATTGCACAAAGTTTCAGTTGTCCCTTTTGAACCTAGATCTTGGGATCTCCAGTCAACTAGGTTGGGTTTCCACAGTGACAATTCTTAATTTATAGGCTTCAAGCTCATTCCCCTCGATGACTTCTCAACTTGCTCTCTAGGTAAACCTTTAGTTAGTGGATCCGCTAGGTTTTCCTTCGACTTAACATAATCGATCGATATTATGCCACTTGAGAGCAGTTGACGTATGGTATTATGTCTCCGACGTATGTGTCGAGACGTACCATTATACATTGTATTTTGGGCTGTCCCAATAGCCGATCGGCTATCACAATGTATGCTAATCGTTGGCACCGGTTTGGGCCAACTAGGAATATCCTCCAGGAAGTTTCTAAGCCATTCTACTTCTTCCGTTGTTTTGTCTAACGCTATGAACTCTGATTCCATAGTAGACCGGGCAATACATGTTTGCCTTGAGGATTTCCATGAAACGGCTGCATTACCAAGTGTGAAAACAAATCCACTCGTGGATTTGGAATCCACTGTATCAGATATCCAATTAGCATCGCTGTATCCCTCTAGTACAGCAGGATATCTCTCGTAATGTAGCCCATATTTTGAAGTTTCTCTCAGATACCTCAAAACTCTTACTATGGCTCTCCAGTGGTTATGTCCTGGATTACTCGTATATCTGCTAAGCCTATTTACAGCTTGAGCGATATCAGGTCGTGTGCAATTCGTGAGATACATCAGACTTCCGATGATCTCGAATACTCTAATTGTGATACGCTTGAACCAGTATTCTTTGATAGATGAAGAGTTAGGTCCACATGAGTTCTAGCCACATTTAGATCCCCTTTGATATATTTATCAAGTATCTTCTCAATATAATGAGTCTGAGATAATATATATCCGTCTGATGTCCTAGAAATCTTAATTCCTAGGATCACATCAGCTACTCCCAAATCTTTCATATCGAATCTGCTAGATACACACGTTTTTGGTAGACTGAATCATTTCATGATTACTACCAATTATCAGCATATCGTCTACATAGAGACACACAATGACATATCTTTTTTGAGTTGATTTGGTGTACCCACACTTATCACACTCATTGGTTTTGAACCCACTTGACAACATCTCTTTGTCAAATTTCTCATGCCATTTTTTAGGTGCTTGTTTTAATCCGTACAAGGATTTTACAAGTTTGCACACCTTCTGTTCTTGTCCAGGGACACTAAACCCTTCTGGTTGTTCCATGTAAATCTCTTCATCCAAATCACCATTCAAGAATGCCGTCTTTACATCCATTTGATGTATTTCAAGATCAAATATAGCTGCTATGGCTATGAGCATTCTTATCGATGTGATACGAGTCACTGGTGAATATGTATCAAAGTAATCAAGACCTTTTTTTTGTCTATAACCTTTTATGACAAGTCTTGCCTTGTACTTATCTATTGATCCATCTGTTTTCAACTTCTTTTTTAATATCCATTTGTAGCCCAGTGGCTTACAACCTGGTGGAAGATCAACCAACTCCCAAGTATGGTTCTGTAGGATTGAATCAATCTCACTGTTAATAGCCTCTTTCCAAAGAGGTGCCTCCGGAGAAGACATAGCTTCTTTATAGTTTGAGGCTAATTTTCTAACAAGTATGTCAGAAAATCGGGACCAAACGACTTAGACGTTCTAGCTCTTTTGCTACGTCTAGGCTCGATTATCTCAGTATTCACACATTGATCTGATTCTTGGTCAACCTGATCATTGTCCTCGACAGTATCAAATGTTCTCTTGAGAGACTCTGTTCTTTGTCTTTCTTTACAAGGAAATGTCTCTTCAAAAAATGTCGCATTCCTTGACTCAATTATCATATCTGATTGATGTCAGGAATCTCAGACTTGTGTACCAAGAATCGATATGCACTATTGTTGCGAGCATATCCAATGAATATACAATCAACAGTTTTGGGTCCTATTCTAACCTTCTTAGGTTTAGAAACCATTACTTTAGCAAGACACCCCCACACTTTTAGGTATTTGTAGGAAGGTATGAAACCTTTCCACAACTCATATGGTGTCTTGTCTAATCTTCTGTGAGTAAGCTTGTTTAGAACGTAATTCGCGGAAAGCAAGGCTTCCCCCCACAAGTTCTGGGGTAAACCAGAACTTGTCAACATGGCGTTCATCATTTCCTTCAACGTTCGGTTTTTGCGCTCAGCAATCCCATTTTGTTGAGGAGAATAAGGAGCAGTGGTTTCGTGAATAATTTCGTGTACAGAACAATATTCACCGAATGGTGAAACATATTCACCATCTCTATCACTCCTGATTCTTTTGATTTTCTTGCCAAGTTGATTTTCAACTTCGTTCTTATAGTGTATGAAGCTCTCAATAGCTTCAGCTTTGCTCCTCAGCAAATACACATAACAGAATCTTGTGCTATCATCGATAAAAGTGACAAAGTACTTTTTACCGCCTCTCGTTTGCACAACATTCATATCACACATTTCGGTGTGTACAAGTTCCAATGGTTCAGAACTGTGTTCAATAGAATGAAATGATGTTCTATACATTTTTGCTTCAACACATGTCTCACACTTATGTTGGCTATCAATTGTAAATTTAGGTATAAGGTCCATGTTAATTAATTTACGCATTGTATCATAATTAACATGTCCTAACCTTCCATGCCATACATTTTGTGACTCAATAATATAAGCAGAAGTACTAACTTTATTAATAGCACGATTGACAGTCATTACATTGAGTTTGAAAAGGCCCTCGGTGAGGTATCATTTTCCTACATACATATCATTCTTAGTCATTACAAATTTATCAGAAACAAATACAAGCTTAAAACCAGCCTTGCTAAGGAGAGAGCCCGAGACCAAGTTCTTCCGAATATCTGGAACATGCAGTACATTCTTCAATGTTAGCTCATTTCCAGATGTCATCTTCAAATGCACTGTGCCTTGTCCAACCACCAGAGAGGTAGACGAGTTTCACATTGTCAGATGATCGCCGCCATCGGCTTTTTTGATACAAGGAAAACATCTTGCTATCTGCACAGATATGACAAGTAGCCCCAGTGTCTACCCACCATTCTCTCGGATTCCCAACTATATTGGCTTCGGTCACCACTGCTGATAGGTCCATCTCTGAGTCTCATCAGTCAGCTGCTCACCTTCAGTGACATGGGCCTCATTTTTCTTTTTCTTGCCCTTGTCCTGAGACTTCTTGCTTCTGCAGTCCTTTGCCATATGACCACTCTTTCCACAGTTGTAACATTTCCCCTTAAACTTCTTGTTCGTTGGGAAGAATCAGCTCCACTGTTCTTCTCTTTTTGCTACCCTTTCCACCCTCGATAATGTTGGCCTTAGACTCCATAGTCTTGTAGCTGGCCTTCTCGGAGTTCCTGTTGTTCTCTTCGATTCTTAATCGAACCGCAAGGTCTTCAAGGTTCATCTACTTCTTTTTATGTTTCAGATAACTCCTGAAGTCCTTCCATGATGGATGCAACTTTTCAATAATTGTGGCAACCTGAAACGTCTCACAGAGTTTCATACCCTCATCCAGTATTTCATGAATGATTAACTGCAGTTCACCCAACTGAGACATTATTGTCCTTGAATCTACCATCTTGTAGTCCAGGAACCTACCCACTACAAATTTCTTTTGTCCGGCATCCTCTGTTTTGTATTTCTTCTCGAGAGATTCCAGAGAATCTTCGCAGAAGACATGCCTTGGTACACATTGTACAGGGTATTGTCAAGTCCACCCAAAAGGTAGTTCTTGCACAGGAAGTCTCCAGACATTCATGTCTTTCTCGCTCTTCCTTGGCTATTTCTTGATTCACCCTCCACAGGACCCGGAGGATCTTTGAGAAATTTAGCCAACTGGAGAGTTGTCAGGTAGAACAGCATTTTGCTCTGCCACTGTTTGAAATTTGTTCCCCCAAATTTATCTGGTTTCTCGCCATGAGCGACCGGTACTGTGATATTTCCACTAGCCATGTGTAACTGAAATTAACAACAGTAATCAATAAGTCTACAAAAGACAAATTACACAACGATCAAACGTATGATCTTGTTTAAGTGATATACTAAGAATCAACTCGTTGTTATATTGGATAGTAGTACCAAATAATACAAGTCCTTGAATTTACGACTAAAGTTTCTTATGATAAGTGAATAAAGGAAAATTCCCATAGGACGAGGGGGGTCCGATGTAACCACTTAAATCTCTGACCACTTAGGCTCTTATCGCCTTTTTGACAGAATTCTCTTAATCACTTTCTCAATAGAAAAACTTAGGTATTCAATCTTAGTGTTGCACTTTAATTTACAAGTACATTAATTTATAAAAATAAATATAAAATTCAATCAAGCTTGGAAGGAATTACTTGTGTATAACTACACTTTTAATTCTCAACCAGGTATGCAACATATAATCAACAAATAATTTTCAACTTTATCACAATAAAACTAGGTGTATGCTTGTGATAATTGAATATAATTACATTTATTCTATAGTGCTAATTGCATATTCTATAACATGTATATTATACTACAATATAGATAATCTAACTCTATGTTATTATTTCAAAATACTAATATTAATTTTATCATCTATAAATTATTACGTTAACATGTGACAATGGAAAATACTTTAGTTAACTAAAATTTAAATAATAAATGAATAAATTCTAAACAAAGTAATTCAAGATTCATGTGTTTTGGATATTACTTAAATGATTTTAGGTACTTATACAATGCATAATACTCAAATAAAATAATAATAATAATACCAATATATATTGCAGTGACAGTTTCAAAAAGTCACAACCCTTTGAATAGTTGTTAAACGCAATACCAATTCAAAGAACCGAGCAATTATATTTAATATCAAGCAAATATTATCAATTAATGAGTAAAATAATAATCGTCTAACCGATTGAAATTATTATTATTATTAATTTTTTTTTCCTTTTTCAATTGAGATTAAAGTTACGAATCTAATAGTATACTCAATTAACCAATTTTCCAACAAAATATCATTCTGGTTAACCGAATACTACAACACTCAATAAAATAATAACTCTACTAATGTTGCCAGCCGAAATCTTTTTAACTTGAATTTAAAAGATTGGTTACAGATTCATCTCCAAACCTATTATTAAGGACTATCATTTTGCAAATTTCTCTATATTAATGAGAATGAATTGTTCTTTAGACTTATGGATTTGGACGTTAGTTATAGTATATATATATATATATATACACGACATGAATGACTATCTCTTTCCATTAAGCAAGGACTTCTAATATAAAAATTAACCTTTTGAAGAGATGCATTTTGTTAAAGGTTGTGTTGTTTCAATTTGAAACATACTCTTCAAAATCTCACTATTTAAAATTATCTCTTGAAATTTAAGTTCCTGTAAAATGAATTATAAATGTCGAATTTAATTTTTTAACACAAGTTTAGTAACATATTCTTAAATTTCTTGGACCATAGAATTCCAGACTCAGAGTCTATATACAAGAGACAGGAAAATGATCAAACATCTCTTGCTTGTTACTTATGCTTACTGGACTTGCAAATTAAATTTGACTGCAAATCGTCGTTCAACATTTTTTTTTTTTCCGATTGCATATTATTGGGATATTAATGCGTGAATCGAAAAAAAATATTTTTACAACACAAAGATTCTAATAAGTTCTTAAGATTGTAGGAGGGGTGTGTTGCTAATGAAAGTTCCTACAAGCAATAGCGACAAACAATCTCTATACCCAAGAGGGGAGGTGAATTGGGTTATCGCTATAAATGCGGAATTATAAAATCTTTGCCGATTTTAAGCTCTTATTACCAAGTGGGAGTTTTAGGCATTTTCTCTATTCCAATTAATAGCCTATATGCAAGTTTCTAATCAATATTATAAATGTAATCAAACTTGCAAATAGTAAAAGAGTAGGGAAAGAGAGATACGACACCGCGATATATAGTGGTTCGGCAAACCGTCCATACGTCCACTCCCTCAAGCCTCGCTTGAAGATTTCCACTAAAATCGAGTTTCCCGTGGTTCACTCGTAACCAAGAATTTTCCGCCAAGGCGCACTCCGAACCCTTTTACAATTTTGAGTTTTGTTCGTAGGTGCACTCACAACCTTTATAATTTACCCAAACAATGGGATTTCACAAACCACAAGTGTTTTGATAAGAAAGAATTTAAAACACACTTGGGCACTCACAAATAATAAGAAGATTGTGTGAGAGCAAACCCAAGTGATCTAAGCTCACTAAATGATATGGAAGATGTGTGTGTGAGCTTGGATGAGTGTTTATGAATATGAAGGTGTATCTCACTCTTTGTTTGCCTTAGAGAATGTATATGAAGGTTTTCTAGATCTCTTATCTAAGGCAAAGGAGTTGGGGTTCTATTTATAACAAAATGCAAAGCTTTCCCCAACTTACAGCGAGACCGGCGAGCAAACCGGCGAGGCGACCGGCATGTCGGTCTAGGGTTTCAATATCTCCCAACGGCTATATAACGTTCGAAAAACTAGCCGTTAGACCGGCGAGCAAACCGGTATGGAAACCGGCTAGGAGCTCCCTGGTTCCAGAGAGCATGATTTTCTCGCCAAAACCGGCATGAAGACCGGCGAGAAAACCGACATGGAGCTCCCTGGTTTCAGTAACTGCACAATAAAGGCTAGACCGGTATGGAAACCGGTATGGGGACCGGTTTGGAGCTCCCTGGTTTAAGTTCTGATGACCAGTCAAGACTGACGACACTTGGTATTTTGGCCATAACTCTCTCTAGAAATTTCCAAATCATGATCTGTAAATTTATACATAAACTAGGCACATAGATATATCTTCTGTAAAAAATGCAGCTCCAAAAACATTAATATGAATTTTATGGAATTTTTCTAATGTGACATGAATGCAGAAAACGCACATATGAGCATGTTGTACTGAAAAGGCTCTAGCAAAAGTTCTATGCATCGGAATTGTGTTCCGTTTGAACCGTAGCAAACTAGAGACACATATCTATCTAACGGTATATCATTTGAAGTTTAATTCAACCGTTTGGTAGTTTTTAGAAGATCATTTACCGATGCACTTGTGCATGAAGTTCATTTTGTGTGCAAATGATTCTTTTAGCATTCTAAGTCATTTTAAATGCAAGTGATGCAAAATGTATGATTCCTAAGAGCTTTAGATCACTTGAGTAAACTCACTTACAATAAAATTTAGCTCTTAATCATTATCTTCGATTTGCCGCTAGTCTTCATATTCTCGCTCTTCACCCCATATGCTTCGACACTTTTTGTAATGCTTCGTGTTTGTACGTCGAAGTCTTCATTCGCGTTGACGTCATCAAAATCCTTTTATGCGACCAAGTCGCCAACAATCTCCCCATTTTTGATGATGGCAACCCCTTAAAACTTGTTGATACTTGTGAGCTTCTTGGAGTCCAAATTTGACAATTTTGCTCCCCCTCAACATAAGCTCCCCCTCAATGTGTGATTGTCTTCAAAATAGCTCTATAAGACTTAGACAAACACATTAGTACATTTACTCCCCCTTAAACCAAGGGTGAGGGTAAAACAAGTTTTAATCTCATTTCTAATGATTTCTCCCCCTTTGACATTATCAAAAAGTGGAGAAGCAAAATTAAGTTCTAAAATGAGATATCAATATATGTGTGCAAAAAATGATAACAATTTTTAAAAAAAAAATGCAAATTTGGCATTTCCCCCTTTTTGCCATAAAAAATCAAAATTCATGCATAAAATAGTATTTTTCAAAAGATAGATTCTCATGAATACCATTTACAAATTAAGAGTATCTTAATCATGATTTCTCCCCAAATTTGATACCAATTAAAAATATATCAATAAATTCATTTGAATATCATATCACTTTTAAGCATTCTTTCAAAAATGAGTCATTATATATCATGATACCAATTAAAACCAATGACTTCAATGCATTTTAATGATTGTCTTCTTATGAATATCTTACCAATTACTAAACAATCAAAATCCATGCTTTGCATGATTATTCAATTATGTTCTAATACATACATTTCATGATCGTCATCTAAGATTATGCTAATTTACATGCATTTCATTCTCAATCAATTAGTTCATATGGCAAGCCATATTCAATCAAGTGATCACATATATTGCATTTAACTCAATAAATTTCATGTGATACCAATTGAAATAGAATAGGGGTTTAAATATATGATTAAGGCACTTAGTGATATCAAATGAGAATCGATACCAATAGAAGTTTAATACATTGCCTAATCACTTTGAATGCTTCAAAACATTTATATCAATTTGAAATATGCATACATACATTATTTTGAGGAAACGGTACCAATGTTTTCGTGAATACGGATTTTACCTTTACCGTTACGATTCCTCATCTTTTTGAGCCTTTGGGATCAATTTTGCAATTCTCTTTAAAGATACATTCCCAAAGCTCCCCCTACAAATTTATCAATGACACTTTGGTACCCAAACTTTCTTGGGTCCATTGGGGTTAGTTTTGATTCCTTGAGGAATCCATGCATTCTTATTCACATTCATATACATGCATTCAAAAATTTTATGTCCCTTTTTGTTACAAGCATGGCATGTGACATTTTCATCTATTTCATTCTTAGCATGAGAATAGGATGCCTTAACAAAATAATTCTTCAAAAATTTTCTTGTAATATAAGGCCTATATCCTAATCCTTCTCTTTTAAATGCACATTTTTGGGATCCAATAAGCATATTAAAATTTTTATGTCCCAATGTGAATTTGCTAAGTATGTTTTGCAAATCTACAATCTTAGTATTTAATAAGACATTTTCATTCAATATAGATTCGCAATTGCATGTCTTAGAGCTAGATGGCATATTAGATATGGCATTTTCAAGTTCTAGCTTTTTAATCTTTAAACATGCATTTTCATCATTCAAGCATGCAATTTCTTTTTCATGTTTAGCCTTTAAGCATATCACATCATTATCTAAAACATGAATTTTATCCATACTAGTTGCATGTTCAATTTTAAGTGTAGCATGCTCATTTTTGACCAATTTTAATTTCTTTTTAAGCACATCACACAATTCTTTTAATCCATTAAAGGCATTAAGTAAATCATTATCATATTGAGAATTGTGTACCTCTTCTTCTTCGCTTTCTTCTTCAATTTCAAAGCGGATGTCCTCATCCGTGATAGCCATAAATGCTAGATTTGTTCTTTCTTTAGCTTGAACCTCTTCTTCCTCCTCGGATGAGCTAGAGTCGCTATCACTCCAAGTTGAAGTTGCTTTCATTGCCTTTTTCTTTGATTTTCCTTTTATTTTCCTCAATGGGCAATCGGTAGCTATGTGACCCGGTTTGTTGCATTCATAACACACAATTTTCTTGTTCTTCCGCGGCCATTTTTCTTCTTTCATTTTGTTTGCCTTTGATTTTCCCTTGGGTTTTGCGGATTTGAGAAGCTCCTTTACTTTATTAGTGATGCTTGCCACTTCATCATCACTATCTTCTTCTTCACTTGAACTTGAGTCGACTCTTTTTCTCGCTTTTAAGGCCAAGGACTTTCTTGTTCTTTTCTCATCTTCCTCCTTTTTATCCATTTTGATCTCCATTTCATATTCAAGCAATTTGCCGACCAAATCATCCATCTTCAAAGTGTTTATGTCGTTTGCTTCTTTAATGGAGGAGGTGTAGCTTCTAAACTCTTTCGGGAGAGATCTCAAAATTTTCTTCACTTGATCCGATGTCCCGATGACTTTTCCCAATGCTCCCAAATGATGATGATGACCGTAAACCTAGAAATCATGTGATCAATTTCTTCCCCGGATTCCATCTTGAAATTGTCCAATTCGCACATGAATCGGTTGATCTTCGATTCCTTCACTTGACTTGTGCCCTTATTGACCATTTCCAAAGACTTCCATAAATCATATGCGTTTCCATATTCCGGAAGCTTGCTTACTTGATCCCGATCAATGGCACATAGGAGTTGGTTGAGTGCCTTAGCATTTTGTGAGGCTAGTTTCACATCCTCACTATCCTATTCTAAACTTGGTTTTGGAATATCAACCTCGTTGCTATCCTTCTTTATTGGCCCTTTTACACCTCGTGTGATGACCAAATAGGATGGCGGATCATTGGCTAGGAGATAAGTCAACATTCTTGACTTCCAATAGTTGTAGTCGGTTCCGGTGTAAAACGGAGGTCTAGTTGTTGAATATCCCTCGGCAAAATTTGACGATTTGCTTGTAGAGGCCATGATCTATTCTCGGATGGTTAAGTCTTGTAGAGAATACCTCGCTCTGATACCAACTGAAAGTTCCTACAAGCAATAGCGACAAACAATCTCTATACCCAAGAGGGGAGGTGAATTGGGTTTTCGCTATAAATGCGGAATTATAAAATCTTTGCCGATTTTAAGCTCTTATTACCAAGTGGGAGTTTTAGGCAATTTTCTCTATTCCAATTAATAGCCTATATGCAAGTTTCTAATCAATATTATAAATGTAATCAAACTTGCAAATAGTAAAAGAGTAGGGAAAGAGAAATACGACATCGCGATATATAGTGGTTCGGAAAACCGTGCCTACGTCCACTCCCTCAAGCCTCGCTTGAAGATTTCCACTAAAATCGAGTTTCTCGTGGTTCACTCGTAACCAGGAGTTTTCCGCCAAGGCGCACTCCGAACCCTTTTACAATTTTGAGTTTTGTTCGTAGGTGCACTCACAACCTTTATAATTTACCCAAACAATGGGATTTCACAAACCACAAGTGTTTTGATAAGAAAGAATCTAAAACACTTGGGCACTCACAAATAATAAGAAGATTGTGTGAGAGCAAACCCAAGTGATCTAAGCTCACTAAATGATATGGAAGATGTGTGTGTGAGCTTGGATGAGTGTTTATGAATATGAAGGTGTATCTCACTCTTTGTTTGCCTTAGAGAATGTATATGAAGGTTTTCTAGATCTCTTATCTAAGGCAAAGGAGTTGGGGTTCTATTTATAACAAAATGCAAAGCTTTCCCCAACTTACAGCGAGACCGGCGAGCAAACCGGTGAGGCGACCGGCATGCCGGTCTAGGGTTTCAATATCTCCCAATGGCTATATAACGTTCGAAAAACTAGCCGTTAGACCGGCGAGCAAACCGGTATGGAAACCGGCTAGGAGCTCCCTGGTTCCAGAGAGCATGATTTTCTCAGCCAAAATCGGCATGAAGACCGGCGAGAAAACCGGCATGGAGCTCCCTGGTTTCAGCTCCCTGGTTTCAGTAACTGCACAATAAAGGCTAGACCGGTATGGAAACCGGTATGGGGACCGTTTGGAGCTCCCTGGTTTAAGTTCTGATGACCAGTCAAGACTGACGACACTTGGTATTTTGGCCATAACTCTCTCTAGAAATTTCCAAATCATGATCTGTAAATTTATACATAAACTAGGCACATAGATATATCTTCTGTAAAAAATGCAGCTCCAAAAACATTAATATGAATTTTATGGAATTTTTCTAATGTGACATGAATGCAGAAAACGCACATATGAGCATGTTGTACTGAAAAGGCTCTAGCAAAAGTTCTATGCATCGGAATTGTGTTCCGTTTGAACCGTAGCAAACTAGAGACACATATCTATCTAACGGTATATCATTTGAAGTTTAATTCAACCGTTTGGTAGTTTTTAGAAGATCATTTACCGATGCACTTGTGCATGAAGTTCATTTTGGTGCAAATGATTCTTTTAGCATTCTAAGTCATTTTAAATGCAAGTGATGCAAAATGTATGATTCCTAAGAGCTTTAGATCACTTGAGTAAACTCACTTACAATAAAATTTAGCTCTTAATCATTATCTTCGATTTGCCGCTAGTCTTCATATTCTCGCTCTTCACCCCATATGCTTCGACACTTTTTGAAATGCTTCGTGTTTGTACGTCGAAGTCTTCATTCGCGTTGACGTCATCAAAATCCTTTTATGCGACCAAGTCGCCAACAGCTAATACTTAAATATGCATAATTCATAACAGATCAATAATAAACAACAACCATGATGTATACATTACATAGATTAAAGATTTTAGACAAACCTGAAATTAATGTGTGGATGAAGAAGAAAATAATACCAAGCCGAGTAATAACTCTGTCCTTAAGAACTTATTAGCCCCGCCTCGGTGCGCTACGGATCTCGTGGCTAACGTTCTCACATGCGTTGTGAAGGCATGTCTCTTCCTGTATTGCTACATCTGTGTCTCTCATTCGTCATTCTTTGACTGGTGATTGCCTTGTCCCTGCTCTTGTTGCAGTTTTCGGCAATTCTTCTTTAAGTGGCCTACAATGCCACAATGTTAGCACTTATAGGTAGGTTTCCTTCCATCTGAGGATCTACCACTGGTTGTGCTTCTGCCTCTCTCTCCGTCTCTTCCTTGATGTCTTCCTGGAGTCTCTGTGACGAAGGCTTCTGTCTGTTCTGAGTCAACATCTTTTCTCCTGGACTCCTCATTCGACATGGCATCTTTTACCATAGGCATGGTAACTTTACCTCCTGGAGCGGAATTGCTGAGAGTAACCACCAATGTCTCTCAGCTATCAGGAAGGGAACTGAGTAGTAAGAGGGCTTGAACTTTATCTCCTAGCTACATGTCTACTGCAAACAGCTGATTCACCAGGCTCTGGAACTCGTTGGTGTGTTCTGCAATGGAAGTTCCACTCTGTAGCTTCAGGTTCACCAAACGCCTCATTAACAGAGCTTTATTCCGAGCTGTCTTGGCCTGGAACATGTCTTCCAGCTTTATCCACATCCCGTAAGCATCTGAATCTTGTGCTACGTGGTGGAAGACACTGTGACTGATCCACTGCCTAATCTGACCCAAAGTTCTGTTGTTGAGTTTATTCCAATCATAATCCTTAACAGACTCTGGTTTCACTCCCTTCGACTCGATGACATCAAACAGATCTTTGCAATGTAAAAAATCTATCATCTGAGGTCTCCAGAGGGAGTAATTAGTTGCAGCCAGTTTAATCATTGCACCAGAAGACGAATCTCCAATTTCCATTTTAAGTTCTAAAGTTTAAAATGTAAATACAATAAAATTGGGGCTGAATTTCACAAATCCGAGGTCACCGTTGTGTCCGGAACAGTCGAAAATGGTGGAATAGACATTTCGTTGGTCTAAATCCGACACAGTGGCTGATTTGTAAATTCCTAAAAGTTTTGGGGCAAAACTATAAATTTCAAAACTTCAGGGGGCTAAATGAAATTTACCAAGATGCTGATGCGGTGCTGATGTGGCAGTGTGGGACCGGTTGCTGACGTGGCACTGACGTGTCAGACACATGGCACTGACGTGTCAGACTTCTTGCTGACGTGGCGCTGACGTGTCTGATGATGTGTCGCTGACGTGGCGGACATGTGGCACTGACGTGGCAGACTCCTTGCTGACGTGGCGCTGACGTGGTGGATGATGTGGCGCTGACTGTGCGCTGACATGGCGGATGACTCAGCGCTGACTGTGCTCTGACGTGTGCTGATGTGGCGGACACGTCAGCGTCTTCAACCTCCATCACACGCGCAGCTCTCAAGCTCTCTACTTGGAGCTTACACACTTTGGGATGATGATAACTGAGTTTTAAGGCTCCTTTTATAATGTCCAAACCGTGTGCTACAGTAACACGCGGTTTGGCAAGCTGTTACCAAGCTTGCACCTCACATCAAGCTTTTGGTGCTTGATTGCATGCCAACTGCATGCATGAGTTGATCACACTTTCGGTGCTCCCTGCTAGATTCAACTGCTGGCTTCAATAGATTTGTTAGAGGGAAGGTGAAATATGGGTTTTCTTTGTGCTTTAAATGATAAATGTAAACATAGATGAAGTTATGGGGAAACCTAGCCCACTCCACGGTATACGTTGAAATCTGGGCACAATGAAGCTGAGAATGTACTGTTACTGAACTAAATATTTATGTGGAAAGGGATGCTTCTTGTATGATGTGGTTTTTAATCGACAGTTTGATTGCTTGTAAAATCAAAGTGAGATTCATTTCCATTAACTGCCGAATAATTCAAATGCCAAAAGATCTAATTATGTCCTCGGAGTAAAAAGATACAAACTATAATTGTTGTGATTAAACACACAATAATAGAGGTGATTGGAGAGAAAACTCTGCTTTTATATCACACAAAAGAATTACAAAGCTTACGACCCAAGCTTTACAAAAAACTCTCACACCATTTTACTCTCTCTATCTTTACTCACACATTTGGGATGATTTTACAAATGGATTCATGGCCCTTTTATAGTGCCCAAACCGCGTGAACAGTGCCACGCGGTTTGGCACACATGTTTACAGCTTGCTTATGAGCACAGCTTGCTCATGAGCTGTTGATTGAAAGTGCATGCAATTATTTGCATGCACTTTCGGTGCTTGTGACCAACAGCTGGTCACAACACCAACAATCTCCCCCTCGGTGAAGATTTCCCCAAAATCTGAGCCGACCATCAATCATCCAAATCGGATCCTCCAAAGGATCCTCCTATGGCTGCATCTGTATGACTGCCTACGTACCCTGAGTTGGGATCAAGCCAATCGTAGTTCTCTGAATCTCCCCACTCTGACTATGTGGAGAGTTTTGTCATTCCGGCTATGGCACGACAGATTTCAAGCTTCTCCTTCGGTAAAACCTTCGTGAACATATCGGCACCGTTGTCGTCGGTGTGAATTTTCCTGAGTTCTAACAGCCTTGAGCTCAAGACGTCCCGTATCCAATGATACCTCACATCGATATGTTTTGACCTCGAATGAAATGTGGAATTTTTACCGAGATAGATAACACTCTGACTATCACAGTACAAGATGTTCTTCTCCTGCTTGAAACCCAATTCTTGGACGAATGTCTTCATCCACAGTAATTCCTTGCAAGCTTCTGTAACTGCAATGAATTCTGCCTCTGTTGTAGAAAGTGCAACACATCTCTGCAACCTAGACTGCCATGCCACAGCTCCTCCTGAGAGAGTAATCAGATACCCCGAAGTAGACTTTCGGGTATCCACGTCTCCTGCCATATCTGAATCGGTGTAGCCCATCAACACTGGCTTGTCACTTCTTCCAAAACATAACCTCATCTTGGATGTGCCTCGTAGATACCGCATGATCCATTTGATCGCATTCCAGTGTTCCCGTCCTGGGTTTGACATAAACCGGCTGACCAATCCAACTGCGTGTGCTAAGTCTGGCCTCGTGCACACCATGGCATACATAAGACTTCCCACTGCTGAGGTTTATGGAACCTGTTTCATTTCCTCATTCTCTAACTCAGTAGAGGGACTCTGTTGTGTACTCAATCTAAAGTGGGTAGTAGGGGTGTGCATTAATCGGTTTTAACCGATTAACCGAACCGTTTCGACCCATTTTTTTATTACGGTTCGGTTAATTTGGTTAAATCGGTTATTGTGGTTAAATTTTTTAATTTTTTTTCGGTTATTCGGTTCGGTTACGGTTATGAAATTCGTTTAACCGAACCGACCGATTAACCGAAATTACACTATATATATATATATATATATATATTTCAAAACCCTAAACTAAAAATAAGACTTAAAATTTAAAAACCATAGCCGCTAGGTTCTTTCATTCTCTGACTCTCATCTCTCTCTGTACCAATTCAAGCCGTCATAAAGAGGAAACGAGAGAGACCATACGAAATAATTAACACAAAATTTCTCGAGCAAATTCCAAGTTTCGTGCTTCTGAGGTTTTTCTCGTTATACCTTTATCTATTTATATGTTTTTTTTTTAAATTATGAATGATTTTATTTTTACTCTGATTCTTTAATTTGAGATTTTATTGGTGGAAATTGAAATTTATAGAGAGATTACTTTGTCTGTTTGTCTATGGGATGATCTTTCTGGGTGATTATATGTTTAATTTGTATTAATTAATGGGATTGAAGAAGTAAATGGAAAAAAAATTGTAGACTGTTGAAAATTATTTTTATTATATTTCCTATTATTTGGTTTGATGAGGTAATATCTAAAAAACAGTAGTATAAAATCATGGCAAATGGCTTTATTCATCTTTATTTTGATTTTTTTTTTGTTATCATAGTTCATATTGTCCTCTGACATTTTCACAGCCTTGGTCTTCTTCTTGCTAGATGCCTCGATCTTCTTTTCTGTTCATCTAATCCACCAAATAATCATATCTGTTATCTAATCATATCTGTTATTTTTCCTGTTGCAGAAGCTGTATTTTTTTTTACTATTGATAATAATGGGAAGAAATTTGCAGTTTCATTTCATCATGAACCAAAATCTTATATATCATATCATGTATATATTTTAATGCAAACTTAGAATCCAGGACTGGTTGCAAAAAAAGACTTTAGGTATTTTATTACTCATCGTGGAATCAAAAGAAGATTGGATTTAAGCCTGCAAAAATAATTTTAATGAAATGAATACTTGACTGGTATATAAATCAAAAAGTGTTTTCAAAGCGTGAGGTATACAAACTTAAATCAAAAAGCTTCATGCCTCGGCTTTTTGTGCTGCCTTCCTGCCTGGGTATATAAATGAAAAACTGTTTTCCAAGCGTGAGGTGCTTGTATATTATTAGATTTAAGAAGAATGTTTCAGTGCTTTCGGATAGTTAATAACAATTTTTCTATTTCAGATTGCAGGACCACTAGTGAAAATGAACCAAGGTGAAGCAAATGAAATTTATGAAATTGGAAAACCTGCAGATGAAACTTCTCATCCAAACACTAGTCAAAATCTAATTACGCAAGAGTCTTCATCTATTCCAGATACTTTGACTTCAAGGCCCCCAAAGATGAGAAAGAAAAGCAAGAAACGATCTGTAGTTTGGGATCACTTCACAAAGCCTGAAAGTGGTGATGAAAATCCTATAAGTAAGTGCAATTACTGTCATCGTGAATTTTGCAGTGGTTCCAAAACTTATGGTACATCATCTCTCAAATATCATCTTAGTATTTGCAAGAAATATTTAGCAACAAAGCCTACAGACCCTAAACAATCCATTATTAGTATTCATGTCGACTCTAAAAGTCAAGACGTTACCTCTTTAACTAATTGGAAGTTTGATCAGAATGCAATTAGGTTGGCTTTGATGAAAATGTTAATCATTGATGAACTGCCATTTAAATTCGTAGAGGGTGATGGGTTTAGGCATTTCATGAGTGTTGCATGCCCACATTTTCATATTAATTCTAGGTGGACTTATGCTAGAGATTGTTTCAATTTTTTTCTTGATGAGAAGAAATGTTATAAATCTGAGCTGAAGAGATCTGCAAAAAGAATTTGCCTAACTACTGATACTTGGACTTCAATACAAAGGGTCAATTATATGTGTCTCACCGCACATTATATTGATGAGAACTGGAAATTAAATAAAAGAATTTTGAATTTTTGTTCAATTTCTAGTCATAAAGGGGAGGCAATTGGTAGGGCCATAGAGACATGCTTATCTGCTTGGGAAATTGATGGGGTAATGACCATGACAGTTGAAAATGCAAGCTCTAATGATGTTGCTATAGATTATTTGAGGAGAAAAATGAGAACATGGCCAAACACTATTCTTCAAGCTAAGTATCTACATGTTAGGTGTGTTGCACATATCTTGAATCTAGTTGTAACAGATGGTTTAAAAGAGGCTACAAGTCAGTTGATCGTATTCGACAGGCTGTAAAATTCATTAGACAATCTCCTTCTAGGCTGCAAAAGTTTAATGAATGTGTAGCTATTGAGAAAATTGATAGCAAGTGTATGTTGAATCTTGATTGTCCAACAAGGTGGAATTCCACCTATAAGATGCTTGATGTGGCTTTGAAATTTAGAAATGCTTTTGAGAGATATGATGATCTAGATCCAAATTTTAGTAGAGATCTTACATTAAATTATGATGGAGTTCTTTTGGATGATGATTGGAACAATATCAATAGCTTAGTAGTTTTCCTACGACACTTTTATGAGATTATATTACGTGTCTCTGGAACCAAATATGTAACATCCAATACTTTTTTTGAGGAGATTACTGCAATTGATTGCTTGTTGAATGAGTTGGAGAATAGTGATGACATGGATATGAGTGCTATGGCAATAAAAATGAGGCAAAAGTATGAGAAATATTGGGGGAAAAGTGACAAAATGAACAAATTGATTTACATAGCTGCCATTCTTGATCCTAGGAGAAAATTAGGGTATGTTGAATTTGCATTAGAGCACATGTACGGTAAAGAATTAGGTGGTCACTTGGGTAAAAGTGTGAAAGATGCAATTTATGAGCTATATGAGGGTTATAAGAAGCTTGCATCTGCAAATAGTCAGGGACCTCCAAATTCTATCTTTGTTGCCTCATCATCATCTACGACTAGTGAACTAGGCAACGATCTTGCAGTTCCTGTATCAAAGCTTATGATATCGAAGTATAAGAGGTTTAGGTCTGAATCTCATAGTGGTGACGCAAAATCTGATTTGGAAAAGTATTTGATGGAAGAAGGTGAAGACGATTGTGATGAATTTGAAATTCTTCGATGGTGGCAGCTTAACTCTTCCAGGTTTCCTTTACTTTCAGAGATGGCACGTGATGTGCTAGCAATACCAATGTCAACTGTTGCATCGGAGTCCGCTTTTAGCACAGGTGGGAGAGTACTTGATGAATTTAGGAGCTCTTTGACTCCTAAAATTGTAGAATCCTTAATGTGTTCTCAAGATTGGCTTCAACATTCCATGAAGGAAATTATTGAAAAGGAGGAACAAATAGAAGAAGTTGTGAAGCTTGAGCAAGGTAAATGGAAAAAAATCAATATTATGTTAATTGTTTAGTGTTACTATTAAATTTATTGTCTTTATTTTTTCTTATATGTCAAACTAAAAATATGTTGTGTACTTTAAATGATATAGATATGGTAAAACTTGGAATCAAGGTCACTTTAGATTTTGAATATGAGTAATGACATAATCGCCTTACTGAGTTGCTGCCTTGTGGATGCTGAGTTGCTGAGCCTAAGGTCCTGAGTTGCTGACTTTGAAGACGATTAAAGAAAATTGCTTATTTATTAGTTGTTGAACACCTAATATGTTTGTATTTTTGATGGATTTTGTAATGTAATTTTTAGTTGTTTTCTGACTTTCTGGATTGTCTTCTCAAAAATGCTTGATGAATTTATGATTTGATGTATTTTTGATGGATTTAAATTTATATTTGTGTAATTGTGTTAAATGCTTTATTGAAATTTGATTTTGATGAATTTATATTTGTTGGATTGGTTAATAACCGAATTAACCATAACCGACCGAAATATAACGATTAATTGGTTAATGGTTATGAGTCATAAATTGGTTAATTCGGTTACACTTTTATTTAACCGAAAATTTCGGTTATGGTTAAAAAATCATGGATTAACTGACCGATGCTCACCCCTAGTGGGTAGCAAGAGGAGTGCTAACCGCTTTAGCCTTGTCCATCTGGAATCTCTAAAGTACCTTCTCTATGTACTCCTCCTGTGACAAGTATAACTTCCTGGCTTTCCGATCACGTCCGATCCTGATGCCAAGAATCTGCTTAGCTGGCCCCAAGTCTTTCATCTCAAAAGACTTACTCAGTTACTGCTTCAAATTATCAATCCTCGATTGATTCCGGCCAACTATCAACATATCATATACATACAATAGTAAGATGATAAAGTCATCGTCAGAAAATTTCTGAACGAAAACACAATGGTCTGAAGTGGTCTTCTTGTATCCCTGCTCCCCCATAACTGACTCAAACTTCACGTACCACTGTCTCGGTGCCTGTTTCAAACCGTAGAGGCTTTTCCTGAGTCTGCACACATAGTCCTCTTTCCCGCTGACTCTGAAGCCTTCTGGTTTCTCCATGTAAATTTCTTCTTCCAGATCCCCGTGAAGAAATGCGGTCTTGACATCCATCTGCTCAACTTCCAGGTCGAGGCTTGCTGCTAAGCTGAGTACCACTCTGATGAATGACATCTTCACAACTGGAGAGAAGATTTCATCGAAGTCAATGCCTTTCCTCTGATTGAATCCCTTGACGACTAGTCTGGCTTTGTACCGGGGTTTTGAAGTGTGCTATGTTGCTTCACCCTGTACACCCATTTGTTCTTCAAAGCCCGTTTGCCTCTTGACAACTCAAAAGTGTGATTGTCATGCAAAGATTTCATCTCATCTTGCATGGCTTCCTCCCACTTTTCTCTGTTCTCTGTTTCCACAGCCTCCTGGTAGCTCTCGGGTTCTCCCCCGTCAGTAAGCAGCACATACTCATATGCAGAGTATTTGGTTAAAGGTCGCCTGTCTCTGTCAGACCTTCTCTGTGGAACTGTTGGTGGAACTTCTGGTACTGGTGGTTGATCATGATCATCATCTCTGGGAGCTTCATCACCTGTACCCTCATGTCTGGGAACCTCATCTTCAACTCGTACTGGCACCGGTGTGTGAGGTTCTGGATTCACATTTCTGTATTGCTGGGGCATTATCTTCAAATCCTTCCGGATATATTCTATGGTCTGGTCTTCAACAAAGACAACATCTCGGCTCCTGACGATCTTCTTCTCCACAGGATCATACAGTTTGTAGCCGAAATCATCATGACCATAGCCAATAAAGACACAATGTCGCGTCTTTGCATCAAGCTTGGATCTCTCGTCCTTTGGGATGTGTACATAAGCTTTGCACCCAAATACATGCAAGTGTTCATAAGACACTTCTTTTCCTGTCCAAGCTTGGTTAGGAACTGTTGGTAATTATCTAGGTCCCAAGATCATCAAACAAGCATGAAGAAGTGTGAAATACATATCAAAGAAGTTGCGGAATACTTACATTGATCGGTTGAGACGATTTGGTGAAGAACAAATTGATTTCCACCTCCAAAAACGCAACTGCAGTGACCAGTCCACTGCCTCACGTTTTTCAGTTTTGTTCATGAATTTGAGCTCCGAATCTTCGTCGTTTGATTCCCGGCTCGTGGGTGAGTGTCCCTAACACCTTCGTATGCATCTTAGAGTGCTAGCTCAAGCCAAAATTGCCACAAATTTGGCTCCAAAAGACCTCCACCGCTCGGCAAATGGAGGCAGAACAGGGAGGAAATACCAGCCCATTGGGCGTGAATAATGGGAGAGAATGAGAGAAGAAAAATTGTGAAATTGGTTGGTAAAAGGTTTAGGTAATTGTTATATATATATTTTCCAAAATTAAATATAACAATTTACACTTTCCAAAAGTCAAACAAACACATATAAAACAATATATGTCCATCACCTATCAAATGCCTTTTCCAACCACTACCAACTACATCAAGTCACATCCTTCCATCAATCAAGTGACAAGATGTCACATCACTCAAAGCGACATTTGATTTGACGTTTGATGTGACGAATGATTTGACGCTTGATGTGATTTGCGTTGCCGCACTCGAATTCGAAATACTAATGCGCTCGCAATCACACTCGGGCTCGGGTTCGCTAATTCCTAATTAGCGAATTTACCGTTGCGTCGTAATTAAATGATTACGCCCAGTGATTTCACTATTCACGTCGCCAATGAATTAATTCTAAATTAATTCGTTCGCCCGAATTAAAATCTAATTTCAATTCCGCGTCGAAATCTAATTTCGTTCAATATATCGAATATATTAACTTTACCGATTAATTCCAAATTAATCATTTTCTGTCATTAGACGATATTTTATCCCAGATAAAATATCTCTGTAATTAATCCCAGATTAATTTTCTCTCTCTCATTGAATTAATCCCAGATTAATTAAAGTGCGAGCCATACTTCATCGGTGTATCATTGGGACGCGACCCATGAGATCCCCAGATATGTTGGCAGTAAATCGGGTCGTCGGACTATCCGAACACGTAAGTACCTCGTACCACATTTACACCAATTCACAAGACAAGGTTGGCCTCTAGCAAAGCGCCATGCCTACCCAATTCTCCGGAAATATTCTTACAGGAATATATAGATCTGTATCAGGCGTAGTATACAATAGTATTGTGTATTTCGATCCCTATCGGACTGTCACGTGCTAGGCCTGGGGCTGGAGTTGTGTCTGCCCCGTACGAAGCACATGTCGGATGTCTAGTAATTAGTCTCTATAATCGGATATATATGACCTAGTCATAATATCGCGATTGGCCGCGCAGCACTTAAGAGCACTAATATCGTATCATACGTGACATCATCTCCACTATGACTGGAGTGATACTTCCGTCTTGACATCACACCCAATACTCTACGATTCTCAATATACCAAGCATCGGCGTACACAGAACCTGTTACAGCCCTGGACGACCTCAACTAAAGTATATTGATTATCGTAAGCATTAGCGGTGCAAGTCTCAGGTTAAGACCAAATACACCTACCCTGATGTCGGACTCCCATAGACACATAGTCATACTACCAATGGGATTCCGATGGGGTCTATCCAGAGCGAAGCTGTTTCCCGTATCATCGGTGAAACACAACCTCCTATTACACTTGCATGAGTATCCAATACCCAAATATATGAGAACTATGATGTTGTGCCCTCACAACGCGCACAAGTGCAATACTAGCATATTCCGCATTATCGATGTCCAGTCTCGATAATACTACGACTAGGGATATTTAATGATTAATCCTTCGTGGATTGATACTGTCTCATATCATCTCAATCCAGGAACTAATCATATGGACCTCTCTTCATTTATATATCTAAGGTGATCTAATCACAAATGATGAGAGTGCAATTTCCTTGTCACATAGTTAATTTGTACAACATCACTATGATTTGTACAAATAGTGACGCTATGGGTCATATTATCCAACAATCTCCCACTTGGCACATAGCTAGTCACTCAAGTGTCGTACACCTGAACTATGTACGGTTCGCTCAAATTGCTGAGAAAAGGTTTTCGTCAGCGGATTTCCATGATTATCGTCTGATGCGATTTATACGATCATCACATCCCCACGATGTATGATCCGAACGAATCAGATGAATATAGAAGTATATATCTGGATCGTCGATGAGACCTTTAATTCCTTAGCCTTGTGCTGACGCCTAGCTCAGCTGCTAACAGAACTATATCTAATCTAATTAGATTTATTATCGACCCAAATGGCTTCTATTGCTGCCTCAGCCGCAGCAATAATCCGCATTTGTTGTTTATTCGGCAACATTATCTTGCTCGGAAGATTTCTAGCTCACTGTCCCATTTTTCAAACTTTATAGTACCGTAGTATTAAACTGTTTGGAAACTTGTAGCAGTGATCCCAGTCACTTCAAGTTCTCCTTCTCCATAGTTTTAGACAACATCTTTAGTTCTCTAAGATACTAATAGATGTCCTTAACTTCAATCCAGTGACTATCACTTGGATTGTCGTGATTGTGACTCCATATGCTCAAAGCGTATGAGACACCATATCAAGTACATTTTAAATGTACAATTTCCCAGAGAGTGTTAACAACTCCAAATCTATCCCAGTAGATCTTTATTCCTTGAATAAAGGTTGTTACTCCCCAGAATTCTACGGAGAATATCTATGAAAGCCAAGCTTCCACCAATTGCTTTATGGGAATTTCACTGCCAGTGCGCTCCCACTAACCTCCTTATATACACAAGAATTATTTCGTTTTGAGTCAAATCATAAACCATTATGATTATTTCAAAACGTCGGTTCCAAGAACCTTATGCTTGCTTCAATCCAAACATGGATCGAATAACCCGCAAACCTTGTTTGTCGGTTATACAAAATCGTCAGGATGTTGTAAGCATCCTCCAAAAGGTTTCCTTTTCAGGAAGGCGATTTTGATCTTTAACTGACACATTTCATAAATGAAATATGCAGTATCAATAAGCATCATCAAAATGGATTTACTATGGCAACAGGTAAAAGGTTGAACCGTTATTAACATAACGTTGATAACGATACCTTTCCGTCACAAGCCTAGCTTTGTACGTTGGTATGTTGCCATCCATGTATGTCTTCCTTGAAGACGTTTACAGTACCAATAGGCACAATGCCTTGCGGTACAACAACTAGTATCCAAACATAGTTGTTATACATGGAATCCATTTCGGACTTATGGCACTTTGCCATAAAAGGGAGTTGATACCTTGTATCACTTCCTCGTACGTAGTCGGTTGGTATACCTCCACAAGATTTACATCTTTAAGGGGTTACTTCAGAAACCCATACCCCAGGTTGTTTTCTGATTCTCTCCGATCTACGCGGTTCTTGTGTATTTGAAGATTAATGGTTTAGTTCATCCTTGATGAACTATTTGTGTTCCATTATGGACTGCGTGCCTTGAATAGTATTACTCTCGATTTTCATCGAGTATCACTATCCTCCCACTGACCACTGCATATCGGTATTCCTCTTTGGAAAACCGCATGGTGAGCAACAATCATATTGTTCTCATGTGAGATTTATAAGTACTATACTTATGGTTTCCCTTAGAAAACCTATATTTGGCACTTATCCAATTTGGGTCCTTAGTTTGGTATCATCCAAACGTTATGCCCGGCATACCCAAATTATTAGGAATGAGAAACCATGTTTCTTTCCTGTTCATATCCAATATGATATCTGTCAAACAGATTTATATGGAACCTTATTCTAAATAAGTTTTGCACTGTTAATACATATCCTGTTGAAGGAAATGATAGCTCAGAGCGACTCGTGATAAACCTTATCATGTCCAACAAAATTCGGTTTTCGTTCGGACACACCGTCTAACTGACGTGTCTCGGGAGGAGTCCTCATCTGAAAGAATACTATACTCTTTCATGTATGTTTGAAACTTACTGCTTAAGTATTTTCATTACGGTCTTACCGTGATGGCATAATACTATAGTCGATCTGTTTATCTACTTCGTGTCGAAACTCTAAAAGTTTTCGATCTGTGTTCTTCAAAAGAAACACATAACCATAACGTGATGCTACATCCGTTAAGGTCACGAAACATTCATGTTCACATCTAGCCTAGCTAGATATGGGCCCACTAACTTCACCATGAATAGGGCTAACAGATCGGTGGCACTTACACTATTACTAAGTAAACAGTGTTTTAGGTACTTTACCTAACAAACTAGATTCATAGACTTTATTTGAATAGTCAATCAGTCCTAGTACCCACTCTTCAAAAGTGCGGATATACGAGTCTTGTTTAATTCTGTCCTAGACAGACAATGCCACAAATAAGTCTCTACGTGATCAAATCATTTGAGCTATTTATTTGTCATTTTATATGTTTTGAGATTTTAATTATATTCAAAATATAAATTCTGTTATTCACATCTAATGTGTTTATCTCAGTATCATCTTTATATAATGAAACACTTAGTGTTCTAGAATATAAAGGTTTATCCACAATGGATTAAACACTGATATAGAGATAATGTCTCTAGTCAAACTAGTTACATTATAACAGTTCCTAATTTAAGTACACACCCGAAGGGTAGTTCCTAAACTTAGGTATCTACGGTCGAAACAGCGACTTCCGTCCCGTTTCTGATTCGCAGAGAAATCTCAGCTTGAAGTCAGTATCCTGCTCAAAGCAGATTCTGAACATCAATACATATATTTTATGTACCACACTAAGTATTTAAAATCTAATTTCAATACTAGTAGTGAACCATAACTTTGACAATCATGTTTAAAGTAAGAGCCTTGCCCTTTCTTTAATTCCTTCGTGTCTGCCATATCCAAATGGTAGTCACTTTGGGATATGTCAATTATCATTTTCAATATTTCAGGAACCTTAGGCCAAGCCTTGGGTTTTTAGAATATCGAAACAATGTGCACCTCGTGCTACATGCCCAATTGCAAATTTTGACTTTATCTCCTCTAGAATAGTCAATTAATTCTCCAAGAATTATAAATTGCAATTTTAATACTTCTTAAATCTAAAATTAGATTTATGACAAGTATATTAAATTAAGCACTAAAGTCATCATCACATAAATCTTCCAAAGATTTTATGCTCTACTTATATTGCTTAATTTTGGGCTTAAGGTATAATAAGTTATTTTATCAAATAAAGTAACCTATTATTTATTCCCAATTTGAAAATTAAATCATTTAAAATATTTTAATCCCAGATTATATTTTAAATATCCAACTTTTCAATTTTATCTTGATTACAATAGTCCAACTATTTAATCAATGATTAGTGGTACTATATATATTATAATGATTATAATAGTCCAACTATATAATCAAATATAATCCAAATTAATTAACCTCAATTACATTGATTACTATAATCCAATTATAAAATCAACTGTAAACTGAAATTAATTAATTCAAATATATTGATTAATATAATCCAATTATATATAATCAACTATAATACAGTCCAACTGTTTACTAAAACAACATTTTAAATATTAGTCCAACTAACATTTAATTTATATGACGAGTGATATTTGAATGAGCGTGTATGGCGAGTAATTGAACGAATATTGCAATTCAATTCTTGCCTCCCACTATTTTTCGTCGAGCCTCTAACCCTCTTTCGAGTACTCGGGAAACCGTGTTTCCTAGTGGGCTAGGATCCCGTAAATATCACACAATCTTGACTTTGCCAACAAATTGTATGATAATTAACTAGGTAGATCTCTAAGATCAATTGGATCTAATCCAACTCCTAGATCCAGTAGGTGGACATCCAAGTCCTAAACATATATCTTATATATGCCTATATATCCAATATATACCCTAACCTTTTTCCTCTGAATCAACTAGGCCTTGGCTTTGGCACAACAAACCTAGTGATCCCAGTCAAGCGTGGACCCATTGACCATGGAAGCTTCGTAATCATGTCGATGGACAAGAAGTGGTCTTGACTTTGGCCAACAAACCACAACTTGGACAAGACACCAATATGGAACAAAGCCTCGTGATTCAAACACATCTTCGACGGACAAGGGCTTGACTTTGGCCAACAACCCATTGCCAATCTAGGATCTTGAGTAAGAATCACTCAATGGAAGGAAAAGACGCATGATATTTGATGAGGGCTTTTCGCGTGCAAATTTGCTACCATTTCATTATCTTTGTTAAGGTCTCATCATCATACACCCTTAAACATGCATTCTAAATACATAATAAAGCGAGTATGAAATAAAATAATAAGATATGCGGATGGATACTTAACACATTGATCCTAGATCAAATCTCTCCCTTTCTCACTAAGCTAGCACTTGTATTACTTCTACCCCTTGCACTACACTTCTAAAGAAACCTCATTTACATTGAGGGGAAATAGTGAGAAGAGAATACAAAGAGAATAGAGGTGATAAGGCTGGACACGCAGGTCCAATTTAATAAATCGAATTTATTACAACAATTTCCAAAATTGCCCCACCCGACTAATATCCATCCGATTACATTTTCATTCATCACAACCACGTATTCACACATAAGCATTCTATCAATCAATCTAATCAAATTAATCAATCTGATAATTATGTGATCATCCAATGTTCAAACAACGATTTGATTTTGGTCGAGTCAAACTCGTTTTTGCGAATAAGTACTCAAAGTACGAATTCTTGAATTAAATTAAACTACATCATTAAATCCATTTAATATGCATTCAATTCTAATTCGTTATTTAATTCCAAATTAAATATCACACTTTAATAATAACCTTTTACGACTTAATTCCCAATTTAATCGTAACGCGTCTCAAAGATCGATTAACGTCCAACGTCAATTCAATTAAAGTCTAATGGCTTTTAATTGATTTATTAAGGCGTGGACTTTTGGTCAACTCGGGCGGGTCAAACCGAATAACCAAAATCCAATCCGGGATTTACCCCCATAAGCCCATAAATCAATCTTGGCCCATTAGCCCAATTAAACTTTAAGGTTCATTAAGTCGCATTTGGGTTTAACGGAAGTGGTTTTGGGCCCAATTGGATCCAATCCATTTGGCCTAACCCACTTTGTACAACAAAGCCCAATAAGCCCATTTACAACTTTAAATCCCAAATCCAATTTAAAGGCCCAATTAATTAAATCATAAAGTCCAATTTCATAATCTAATTAATTCTCAAGTGTACAACATAATCAATTACCAAATTCAATATTTCCAAAACATTAATTTGTCTAATTAATCATGTTCTATTTCATTATTTCATGTCCAACACATTTAATGAAAAATCAAACTCATTTACATGCTTTAAAGTGTCTCGGCCAATGGAGTTATTTTTGTCCGATTCGAATTCAATCCAATTAATTTCACAATCGACATCGAATTAACTTCCCGAATGATTTCCAATACATCCAATTATCAAAATTCAAAAAATTCCAAGACCTTAGGGACTTATGGAATTCGGCCAACATAAGCATTTTGGGATTTTTGTTCAATTCAAAATTCAATCCAATTAATTTCAAATTAACATCATCCTACATGATTCTAACTCATCCAATGAATCAAAATCAAAAAATTCCAAATCTCCAAATGCCTTATACCATTCGGCCAAGCTCCATCAATTGGGGAAAATTGATCCAATCATTATTTAATTAAATTGATCCAATCAATCCTTAATTAAACATGTTATAAGCATACTCAAACATTCAATTCATTCAAATCATGCTCAAAACAAGTTTACCCAAATTTTAGCCCTAAAAAATTTCATGCTTGAACCTAGGCTCTTGATGCCATTGTTGGTAATTATCTAGGTCCCAAGATCATCAAACAAGCATGAAGAAGTGTGAAATACATATCAAAGAAGTTGCGGAATACTTACATTGATCGGTTGAGACGATTTGGTGAAGAACAAATTGATTTCCACCTCCAAAAACGCAACTGCAGTGACCAGTCCACTGCCTCACGTTTTTCAGTTTTGTTCATGAATTTGAGCTCCGAATCTTCGTCGTTTGATTCCCGTCTCGTGGGTGAGTGTCCCTAACACCTTCGTATGCATCTTAGAGTGCTAGCTCAAGCCAAATTGCCACAAATTTGGCTCCAAAAGACCTCCACTGCTCGGAAAATGGAGGCAGAACAGAGAGGAATACCAGCCCCTTGGCGTGAATAATGGGAGAGAATGAGAGAAGAAAAATTGTGAAATTGGTTGGTAAAAGGTTTAGGTAATTGTTATATATATATTTTCCAAAATTAAATATAACAATTTACACTTTCCAAAAGTCAAACAACACATATAAAACATATATGTCCATCACCCATCAAATGCCTTTTCCAACCACTACCAACTACATCAAGTCACATCATTCCATCAATCATGTGACAATGTCACATCACTCAAAGCGACATTTGATTTGACGTTTGATATGACGAATGATTTGACGCTTGATGTGATTTGCATTGCCGCACTCGAATTCGAAATACTAATGCGCTCGCAATCACACTCGGGCTCGGGTTCGCTAATTCCTAATTAGCGAATTTACCGTTGCGTCGTAATTAAATGATTACGCCCAGCGATTTCACTTATTCACGTCGCCAACGAATTAATTCTAAATTAATTCGTTCGCCCGAATTAAAATCTAATTTCAATTCCGCGTCGAAATCTAATTTCGTTCAATATATCGAATATATTAACTTTACCGATTAATTCCAATTAATCATTTTCTCTCATTAGACGATATTTTGATCCCAGATAAAATATCTCCGTAATTAATCCCAGATTAATTTTCTCTCTCTCATTGAATTAATCCCAGATTAATTAAAGTGCGGGCCATACTTCATCGGTGTATCATTGGGACGCGACCCTGAGATCCCCGGATATGTTGGCAGTAAATCGGGTCGTCGGACTATCCGAACACGTAAGTACCTCGTACCACATTTACACCAATTCACAAGACAAGGTTGGCCTCTAGCAAAGCGCCATGCCTACCCAATTCTCCGGAAATATTCTTACAGGAATATATAGATCTGTATCAGGCGTAGTATACAATAGTATTGCGTATTTCGATCCAGTATCGGACTGTCACGTGCTAGGCCTGAGGCTGGAGTTGTGTCTGCCCCGTACAAAGCACATGTCGGATGTCTAGTAATTAGTCTCTATAATCGGATATATATGACCTAGTCATAATATCGCGATTGGCCGCGCAGCACTTAAGAGCACTAATACCGTATCCTACGTGACATCATCTCCACTATGACTGGAGTGATACTTCCGTCTTGACATCACACCCAATACTCTCTACGATTCTCAATATACCAAGCATCGGCGTACACAGAACCTGTTACAGCCCTGGACGACCTCAACTAAAGTATATTGATTATCGTAAGCATTAGCGGTGCAAGTCTCAGGTTAAGACCAAATACACCTACCCTGATGTCGGACTCCCATAGACACATAGTCATACTACCAATGGGATTCCGAGGGGGTCTATCCAGAGCGAAGCTGTTTCCCGTTTCGTACATCGTGAAACACAACCTCCTATTACACTTGCATGAGTATCCAATACCCAAATATATGAGAACTATGCTGTTGTGCCCTCACAACGCGCACAAGTGCAATACTAGCCTATTCCGCATTATCGATGTCCAGTCTCGATAATACTACGACTAGGGATATTTAATGATAATCCTTCGTGGATTGATACTGTCTCATATCATCTCAATCCAGGAACTAATCATATGGACCTCTCTTCATTATATATCTAAGGTGATCTAATCACAAATGATGAGAGTGCAATTTCCTTGTCACATAGTTAATTGTACAACATCACTATGATTTGTACAAATAGTGACGCTATGGGTCATATTATCCAACAGGAACATTACCTTTCAGTGCGACCACTGGGGACATGTTCAAAACATGTACTGCTGTGATGTGTGCCTCCCCTCAGAATGTCTTCTGCAGCTTGGCTTGTGACAACAAGGTTCTGATCCTCTCGCACAAGGTTCTGTTCATCCTCTCAGCTAGGCCATTCAGCTGAGGTGTCTTCGGAGGTGTCGTTTGATGTCGGATTCCTTGCGTCTTGCAGTACTGATCAAACGGACCTCTATATTCTCCACCATTGTCTGTTCTGATGCACTTCAGTTTCTTGCCGGTTTCTCTCTCCACCAAGCATGAAACTCCTTGAACACTCCAAGCACTTGGTCTTTTCTCTTCAAGGTGTATGCCCAGATCTTCCTTGAATGATCATCAATAAATGTCACAAAATACAGTGACCCACCAAGTGTTCATGTCTGCATCGGACCGTATACATCTGAATGTATGAGATCTAGTACCTCCGGTTTCCGTTGAGGCGGGGAGCTCTGGAATGATACTCTGTTCTGCTTTCCAGCCATGCAGTGTTCACACTTCCGTAAGTGTGAGTTCTTCAATTCGGGAAGAACATTCCGCCTGCGTAGTATCTCCATCCTTGTTTGGCTCATGTGACCGAGCTTTTTATGCCACAGCTCGGCTGTCTCATTACTGTTGACTGTATTTATGCTACTATTTGAAAGCTTAGCATGCATCAAATACAAGGTTGAGTCTTTCTTACCTCGTGCCACCACCATTGATCCTTTAGTGAGCTTCCAGCATCCGTCACTAAAGTTGCTGCAGAAACCTTCATCATCCAGCTTGCCTGTTGAGATCAGGTTTAACCGGATATCTGGGATGTGCTTGACTCCCTTCAACACTAGCATTGTCCCGTTCTCTGTTTCAAGGCAGATGTCTCCAATACCGACGGCTTTGGACTGTCCGTCATTCCCCATCCTTACAGCACCGTAGTCTCCTGGTGTGTAAGATGAAAAGAAGTCTATGCGAGATGTGGCATGTATGGAGGCGCCACTATCTATCACCCAACTGGTCTCGTGGCTGGCAAGATTCACAACATCTTCTTCATATATTATATGAAATTCTTTGGAGGTTTTCTCGGTGGTAGTAGCAACTCTTTCTTGATTAGAGTCACCATCTCTCTTGGACTGCTCGTTCTTCAGTTTGTAGCAATCCCGCTTCATATGGCCTTTATTTTTACAGTGATAGCACTCAATATCCCTCGTTCTTGATTTCCCCCGGTTCTTGTCTGATCTCACTGGGCCTCGACTTTTACTCTTCCCCTTTCTGGTGTTCTTCTCCGTCACTAGAGCTTCTGAGGTTGAGGTTGAGGTTGATGCTGACTCCTACATTCTCGTCCTCTTTTCTTCCTCGAAGATCCCGGTCTTTGCCATCTCCATAGTGACTTTCCCATCTGCGGCTGAATTTATCACCGTAGATCTGAACGTTTCCCAAGATTCTGATAATGTATTAAGGAGTATTAAGCCATTTACCTCATCTTCGAAGTTTATGCCCAATCCAGACAATTCCTTCATGGTTCCGAGGAAATCGTTGATATGGTCCGCCACAGCTGTACCTTCATGGTATTTCAAACCCATCATCTTCTTGATGTAGTACAGCTTGTTGTTGCCAGTCTTTGCTCGAAAAAGCTCCTCCAGCTTTCTCCATAAGACACGTGCATTTATCTCTTCACTGACATGGTTTACGATACTGTCGTCGATCCACTGACGAATAGTACTGCATGTTTTCTGGTGAAGATTAGCCCACTTTCCATCGATCATTCCTTCTGGTTTCTGCTCCAGAAACACCGATCCATCATAGTCCTTCACATACAGAAGGTCTTTCATCCTTCCTCTCCATGTGAAATAGTTTGTACTGGTTAACAAAATCATTTTTCCGTTGCTCCCCTCCATCATAAAAATTCTAAGCAGAATTTCAAAAAATGGACCTCACTGTTGCGTCCGGAATGGTCGAAAATGGTGGAAATGACACCGCGTTTGTCAAAATCCGACACAGGGACCAAATTGTAAATTTCAGAAATTATAGGGGTAAAAGTGCAATTTCCAAAAGTTCAGGGGCCAAAGTGAAATTACGAAAAGTTCAGGGACTAAATTGAAATTTCCAAAAGTTCAAGGACTAAATTGAAATTTCTGAAAGTATAGGGGCTAAATTGTAATTTCCAGAAAGTACAGGGACCTATCTGAAATTTACCAGGCACCGCTGACGTGGCAGGTTTGCTGACGTGGCAGCTGAC
>SKCR01045680.1:0-72837 GCA_019454045.1 Zanthoxylum bungeanum | reverse complement strand
ATAAAATTAATAGTTTAGATATTAAGTCCTCGTGGGATCGATATTTTTATACTACTTGAACGATACGGGCGCTTGCGTTATACGTGTGGGTTTCACGCCGGTCAATTATATAAGGTTCTTTCATTCTCATGTCTCCAAATGGACGATCACAGATCAAAGTTGTCATACAAATAATAATAATAATGTGCCTACTTAATCACAGCAAAATTTCCATTTGTCCTCGGGATCAACCTTTAAAAAAATTTCTGCCCTTACTCTCTAAATATCGAATATGTCCAACCCTTTTAAGCTTTTGTTTCGCGTTGTTTTTTTTTTAATGTATTTTAACAACACCTTACAACCCCGAATAGCCCCCGGACAGTAATGAATATTTAGTAGTCCACAATGCCAAAAAACACTCACTTTATTGTCATACTATCCCGATGGTTACAACCCTTAGAGTATCAGTTCAGTATCCATGTGTGATCATCATCTCCATATAACTGAAGTGATACTTCCGTCTTGACATCACATCCAATACACTACGATTCTCAATAAACCCAGAAGAGGCGTACACATAACCTGTTAAAGTCCTGGACGACCAAAACCAAAGCGTATTGATTTTCGTAAGTACTAGCAATGTAAGTCTCGGTTAAGACCAAATACACCTACTCTGATGCGGATTCCCATAGACACACAGTCATACTACTAATGGGATTCTGCGGGGTCTATCCAGAGCGAAGCTGTTTCCGTACCATCGGTAAACACAACCTCCTTTCACACTTGCATAAGTATCCAATACTTAAATATATGAGAACTATGATGTTATGCTTCCATAACACGCACAAGTGTGATACTAGTCAATTCCGTATTATCGATGTCCAATCTCGATAATACTATGACTAGGGATGTTTAATGATTAAACCGTTATGGATTGATACTGTCTCATATCTTATCAATCCGGAACTAATCATAAGGACTTTTACCATTTATATATCCAAGTAAATAAAATTACAAAATGATAAAAGGCAATTTCTATTGTCACAAAGTTAATTTGTACAAAAACCACAATGTCTTATACAAATAGTGACGCTATGGGTCATAACTGTCTAAAAATCTCCCACTTGGCCTATAGCCAGTCACTCAAGCATCTAACACCTGAACTATGTACATGTCGATCAAACTTTTGCTGAGGAATAACTTTCGTCAGCAGATCTGCAAGGTTGTCGTCTGATGCGACCTTCTCGATCTTCACATCACCACGATGTATGATCTCACGAATCAGATGGAAACGTCGAAGAACATGTTTGGATCGTTGATGAGACCGCAGTTCATTAGCCTGCGTTATAGCGTGTTATTATCACAATACAATGGTACGAACTCTGCTACTAACAGAACTACTCCTAATCCAATTAGGAATTTACAGATCCAAACTGCCCCTTCTGCTACTTCAGCTGTAGCAATATACTCCGCTTCTGTTGTTGAATCGGCAACAGTCTCTTGCTTTGATGATTTCTAGCTTACTGCTATGTTATTCAAACAAAATATGTACCCGGATTGCGACTTGCAGTCGTCTTTGTCGGTTTGGAAACTTGCATCGGTATACCCAGTTACCTCAAGTTCTCCATCTCCATAGATTAAGAAAGCATCCTTAGTTTGTCTAAAATACTTAAGGATATTTTTAACCGACATCCAGTGACCTTCACCTGGATCGGCTTGATAGCGACTACACATGCTCATA
The DNA here is from genome assembly GCA_019454045.1 of Zanthoxylum bungeanum. Taxonomy (NCBI): domain Eukaryota; kingdom Viridiplantae; phylum Streptophyta; class Magnoliopsida; order Sapindales; family Rutaceae; genus Zanthoxylum; species Zanthoxylum bungeanum. The sequence goes on along the minus strand of SKCR01045680.1, from coordinate 71,117 downwards.
GCATAGGAGACATCAGGTCGCGTACATATCATGGCATACATGATCGATCCGACTGCCGAGGCGAACGGTATCCGACTCATGTTGTCTCTCTCATCTTGAGTTTTAGGACACATGTCCTTAGATAGAGTGACATCATGTGACACTGGCAACAGTCCCCTCTTGGACTGATCCATGTTGAATATTTTCAACACTTTGTCAATGTACGTGATCTGTGAGAGTCCAAGCAGCTTTCTAGATCTATCCCAGTAGATCTTTATTCCTACAATAAAGGCTGCTTCTCCTAGATCCTTCATGGAGAATTTTAATGAAAGCCAAGCTTTCACCGACGTTAACATGGGAATGTCATTGCCTATAAGCAATACATCATCAACGTAAAGGACAATAAATGTCAGTGTGTTCCCACTAACCTTCTTATATACACAGGGATCATCCTCGTTTTGAACGAAATCATATTCTTTTATGATCTCATCAAAACGTTGATTCCAAGAACGCGATGCTTGCTTTAATCCATAAATGGATCGATTTAACTTACAAACCTTGTTTGCAAGTCTTGGCATGACAAAACCGTCAGGTTGTTGTATGTAAACATCCTCCAAAAGGTTTCCGTTAAGGAAAGCAGTTTTGACGTCCATCTGTCATATCTCGTAATCGAAATATGCAGCAATAGCAAGCATTATGCGAATGGATTTAATCATGGCAACAAGTGAAAAAGTTTCGTCGTAATCGACACCATGTCGTTGACGATACCCTTTCGCCACAAGCCTAGCTTTGTACATTTGTACGTTGCCATCCATGTCGGTCTTCTTCTTGAAGACCCATTTGTAACCAATATGCTTTACGCCTTCTGGTGCATCAACCAGTGTCCAAACTTGGTTGGTGTACATAGAATCCATTTCGGACTTCATGGCCTCTTGCCATAAAGCGGAATTGATATCTTGTATCACTTCCTCATACGTAGCCGGTTCTTTATCCTCAATAAGATTAATATTCACATGAGGTGAGATCAGAAACTCATACCTCTCAGGTTGTTTCCTGACTCTCTCAGAACCTACGCGATTCTTGTGTATTCGAAGATTGTGGTACAGTCTCATCCCTGATGGACTGTTCATGTTCCGTTAAGGATTCTGTGCCAGGAACAGTATCACTCCGATTTTCATCGAGTTCTATTTTCCTCTCACTTATCACTGCATTTAGGAATTCCTTCTCAAGGAAAACCGCATGTTGAGCAACAAATACTTTGTTCTCTTGTGGGTGATAGAAGTAATATCCTTTGGTTTCCCTAGGATTTCCTACGAATAGCCATTTATCCGATTTGGGTTCAAGTTTGGTACCTTCCAAACGTTTGACGTATGTCCAGCAACCACAAATCTTCAGGAATGAGAAACCTGGTTTCTTTCCTGTCCATATTTCATACGGAGTCTGTTGAACAGACTTGACGGAACCTTATTCAAAATAAGTATTGCACTGTTCATGCATACCCCCAGAAGGAAATAGGTAGCTCTGTGCGACTCATCATAGACCTAACCATGTCTAACAAAGTTCAGTTTCTCCGTTCGGACACACCGTTTAATTGCGGTGTTCCAGGGGGAGTCCAATGTGAAAGAATACCATATTCTTTCAAGTAATCAAGGAACTCATTGCTCTAGTATTCGCCACCATGGTCTGACCGTAATGTCTTAATACTTTTTCCGGTCTGTTTTTCAATTTCGTGTCAAAACTCTTTGAATTTCTCAAAGGTTTCCGACTTGTGTCTTATAAGATACACATAACCATAACGTGATGCATCATCCGTAAAGGTTAGGAAGTATTCATATCCACCTCTAGTCTAGCTAGACATGGTCCCACATACGTCACTATGAACGAGGGCTAACATTTCGGTGGCACGTGCACCTTTACTGCTAAAAGGTGTTTTAGGCATTTTGCCTAATAAACAAGATTCGTAGACGTTATATGAATTAGGATCAAATCCGTCCAAGTACCCACTCTTCGAAAGTTTGGATACACGTGTCTTATTTATGTGTCCCAGACGACAATGCCACATATAAGTTTCATCTTTGTTATTTACTTTAAGCCTTTTGTTTGTTACATTATATGTTTGAGATTGATTAATATTCAAAATATAAAGACCATTATTTGCATCAGCTGTGCAAATTTCCATATCATTTTTATACATAAAACACGCAGTGTTTCTAAATACAAAAGTATACCCGCATTGGGTTAACATAGATACAGAAATAATATTCCTAGTCAAACTAGGTACAAAATAACAGTTTATAAGTTCAAGTACATGGCCCGAGGGTAGTTCCAAAACATAAGCGCCCACGGCCAAAACGGTAACTCGTGTCCCATTTCCAACGCGTAGATCAATCTCCCCTGAGGCCAGTCTCCTGCTAATCTGCAGATCTTGCACATCAGTACATATGTGAGTACCACAACCAGAATCAAAAATCCAATTCTTAAAACTAGAAGTAGACATGTTTATTTCTATAACAAACATACATGAAGTCGGTGCCTTGCCCGTTGTGTCCTTCATCTGTGCCTTGTTCTCGCGGCAGTCACGCTTCCAGTGACCCCGCTTGCCACACTGTAAGTAGATATCTTGGGATTTGTCTTTAGGTTTCCCAGAACCCTTTGACGATTTGGCCTTGCCCTTCTTCTTATGCTTCTTCTTCTTCACACCTCTAGTCGCCTTGGGCCAAGCCCTCGGAGTATGAGATGTTGAAGCGAAGTGCGCCTCGCGCTTCTTGCTCTTTAGAAGCTCTTTTTCAGCTTATTTCAGTATGGACATTAACTCTCCAAGAGTATTGTCTTGGTTCATTATATTGTAGTTCATAATGAACCCACTCCAAGTGTCAGAGAGAAATTGTAAGATCAAATTTATAGAAGTCTAAGCCTCGAAGACAGTGCCCATTTGTGAAAGCTGCTCGATGTCAGCAATCATCTGTGTCACATGGTGCTCAACAGATGTACCCTCTGACATACGAGCACGGAAGAGCTTCTTCTGCAACTCATATCTTTGGATCTAAGATTAGATCGATGAAGATCATGCAACTTCGCCAACATGTTATAGGGATCCAATCCCTTGTTCTGTCGACGGAATTGTTGAGTCATAGCAGCAAGCATAATTGAATGAGCAGTGGAGTTGTCATCGCCATGAGTATTCCAAATCTCAAGCTCAACTATCTGCTCAGGTCCAGGCTTAGGCCCAAGAGGTTTATCTATCGTATAGAGTAACTTCTCGGATCCCAAGACAATCCTGAGATTCATTTCCCAGTCAGAAAAGTTTGTGCCATTGAAGACATTGTCACCAATGATAATGTCTCTGACACTGTTCTTTCCCGTCATTTTAACTGCGATAGTCAAACTATCCAATTAACAATGTATGGGTACAGTCTAACTGTTACAAGAAAAATAAAATTATATTAGTCCAACTAATTAGTATAATTGACGAAATAATTTGAAAGCGCGTAAAACTAAGTATTTGAACGAAATTGCAAATTCAATACTAGTCTCCCACTATTTTTCGGCGAGCCTCTAACCCTATGTTGAGTACTCGGGAAATCTAGTTTCCTAGTGGGCTAGGATCCCATTAAATATCACACAACCTTGACTTTGGCCAACAAGCTGTATGATATTTAACTAGGTAGATCTCTAAGATCAATTGGATCTCATCCAATTCCTAGATCCGGTAGGTGGACCTCCAAGTCCGAAACATATATACAATACATATGCCAATATATCCAATATATTTTCCTAACTTTTTCCTCTGAATCAACTAAGCCTTGGCTTTGGCACAACAAGCTTAATGATTCCAGTTAAGCGGAACCCATTGACTTTGGAAAGCTTCGTAATCGATGTCGATGGAAAAGAAGTGATTTTGACTTTGGCCAACAAATCAAAACTTGGACAAGACACACGATATGGAACCAGGCCTTCATGATTCAAACACATCTGTGATGGATAAAGGTCTTGACTTTGGCCAACAAACCAGTGCCAATCTTGGATCTTGAGTAAGAATCACTCAATGGAAGGAAAACACTTAATATTTATTGAGGATTTTTCGCGTAATTGGAAACCAATTAATTATCTTTGTTAAGGTCTCATCATACACCCTTAATCATGCATTCTAAAAACATAATAAGGTGCGATAAATAAATTAATAATGATATGCAGATGGATATCTCACAGATAGTTCCTAGAACAAATCACTCCTTTTCCTCTCCCCGGCTAGCACTATTCTAACTTCTACCCAATTACATAATACAATTAAAGAAACCTCATTAACATTGAGGGGAATTAGGTGAGAAGAGAATTACAAAGAATCAAGAGGGATAAGGCTGGACACGCAGGTCCAATTTAATAAATTCTAAATTTACAACAATTTCTAAAATTGCCCTTTCCCTTCTAAAATCCATCCGATATACATTATTCATTCAACACATCCATGTATTCACACAAAGCATGTTATTCAATCAATCTAATCCGATTAATTAATCTTTGAATTAAGTGAACATCCAATGTTCAAACAACGATTTGATTTGCGCGAGTCCAACTCGTTTGAGAATAAGTACTCAAAGTACGAATTCTTGAATTATATCGAACTACAATTTAAATCTAATTTAATTCGTATTCAATACTAATTCTTCATTTAATTCTTAATTAAATAACTACACTTTTTAATGCGACTTTACGACTTAGATTCCAAATCTAATCTAAATGGGTCTCAAAGCCCAATTAACATCCAATGTCGTTTAATTAAAGTCCAATGGGCTTTCAATAAATTTCTTAAGGCTTGGACTTTGGTCAATATGGGTCAAACCCAAATACCAAAGCCCAATCAAGGAATCACCCTTATTTGCCAAGAAACCAATTTAGGCCCATTAGGCCCAATTAAACATTAAAAGGTCCATTTGTTATATTTGGACTTAATGGAATGGTTTAGGCCCAATTTGGATCCAATCCAATTGTCCTAAACCAACTTGGCACAATCAAGCCCATTAGGCCCAAATACAACATTATAAGCCCAATTCTAAATCAAGCCCAATTAATTAAATTCTAATTTTCCAAATTTCAAAATCAATTAATTAAAGTGTATTACATCAATTAATTATCTAAATTAACATTTCCAAAATATCAATTTAATCAATTAATCAAGCTTTAATTTGTTCAATACATGTCCAACATTATTGAAACAAAAATCATCTCATTACATGCTTCTCAAGGTCACGACATTGATAGGGTTTTTTGTCCGATTCCGATTCAATCCGATTGAATCTCAAATAATTATTTCCCAAGTCTTTAAACCCATCCATTGATCAAAAGAACAAAAAATACCTTGACTTTAGGGTACCATACCATTCGGCCAAGCCAACAATTTGGGCAAAAATTAATCCAATTAATTTTTCATAAAATTGATCATATATAACTCCAAGTTATCCATATACAAGCATGCTCAAACAATCAATTTGGTTAAATCATGCTCAAATCCAATTTACCCAAATTTTAGTATATAAACCCTAATCATTTTCATGCTCAAATTAGGCTCCATGATACCGTTGTTGGTTTCTAAGGCATTCCCAAGATCAAATTTAAGCATAAAAAATGTGAATACAAAAGGAGATATGGAGGAATCATACTCACTTTGAATGGTTTTTGAAGATGTTGAATAAAAAACTTTTGCTCCTTAAGATTGTTAGTATATACGTGTGTTGTATATATTGTTTTTTTTTTTTTTTTTTTTTTTTTTTTTTTTTATAAAAATTAATCAAATTAAAAATATATACTACCAAATCAAAATAAATAATAGATATATAGAACCTGAAAATTCAATATGAATGTAATTTTCATCAATGTGAATATTGGATTTTATGTCTTTAAAACGATTTCAACCCCCACTCTTATAATCCTTGATTGTTGTCTCCCAAGATACAATAATCACTTCTTCATGTATGAGCGCTCTAATCAAGAAGAACAATGAAGCAAACTTGAATAAATACTCTCTCATTATTAACTGCGAATCAAAATGGTTAAATAAATTTTTAATTCTCTATTTTTGTCTAATAAATAATAATAATTTTTTTCAACAACCTCAACAATAAAATATAATGGGTTCTTTATATAGAAATGGGTAGTTGTTATTGAAGAGATACATCTATATTAATAGTTACTTTATTCTTTCAATATACTATTTCACTTGTAGCTTTTTTAAAAAGACACAAATTGTCATTATAATAAGACATTCATATTTTGAAAATATTCTAACATGTAGATCATTTTTCTGACTCCATATAGGTTTCTACTATGTAGTTGTTATTGAATTGGACTCCATATCTGTTTATTTTCTACTAACATTGCAAACAGAGTCCGGAGACAAAGAAAATGCTCAATTTGAAGATTTGTTTGGAGTTGATGATTAGAATTAGGGGTGTTCGCTGTGCGGTTCGGGTTGATTTTTTCGTTTTAAAATTCAAACCTTGTGGGTTGGCAGTTTGAAAAATTAGAAACCGAAACCGCAAATATGATAAGGAAAACTGCGGCAGTTCGGGTCGGCAGTTTGGATTAGAAATTTTTTAAAGAAAATTTTGTGTGTTTTCACATAATAATTGAAGAGAAAAAATATCTAATTTTCATTTATACATCACATATTGTCATAAGATCATTAAATATCTCAAATTTCATGGTTAAAGAAGAAGAAAAATATAAAATAATGTCTAAATTGAACGCTGGTCGGCGGTTCGGGTCGCAATTTGCTGTTTGTGCTGTTCGGGTCGCGGTTTGGGTCAAAATCACACACCTACCCAAAATTTGCGATTCGGTTCAGGCTGACCTGAAATCATTTTCAATATTTTTTCAAATCGCGTGATTCGGTTAGGGTCGGGTCAGGTTGCGGTCTGAACCGAAATCATGCACACCCTAATTAGAATATTAAAAGATATGGATCTTAAAAATGAAATATCTGGTGGGAAAGTGTGTTTGATTGATTGGCAACTACATATATTATCCTTTGAGATCAGAAATATTTCCAAATTTTAATATTGATTAAACCTAAGGTCAATAAGATGTCATGTTTTATAGATACGATTGAAGGCTCTGAAAGTAGATTGACAATGGGATCGGGTCGGGTTTTGGCTCTGAAAGTAGAGTGACAATTGATTAGCATAATCTATTTTGAATGTTGAAATGTTATTATGCTTGATGCTTATTATCCATCACCAGTATTCCTCATCACACAATTGACACTAAGCATGGCAATGGGCCGGCCTCGGGTTCGGGCCGGTCAGGCCCCACTTTTTATATAAAAAATTATAAAAATAAAAAATTTATTATGTTATATATATATATATATTATAAATAAAAAAATTATTTATTTATTTATTTTAAGCGGCTTGATTTTGAGGCCCAGCCATGGCTTTTTTTGTTGGACAATTATGACCCATAGCGTCACTATTTGTACAGATCATGGTGTTGTTGTACAAATTAACTATGTGACAAAGGAGATTGCACTCTTATCATTTGTGATTAGATCACCAAGATGTATAAATAATAGGAGGTCCTTATGATTTGTTCCTGGATTGAGAATGATATGAGACAGTATCAGTCCACGAAGGATAAATCATTAAATATCCCTAGTCAGAGTATTATCGAGATTGGACATCGATAAATGCGTAAAAGACTAGTATTACACTTGTGCGCGTTGTGAGGGCATAACGGCATAGTTCTCATATATTTGGGTATAGGATACTCATGCAAGTGTAATAGGAGGTTGTGTTTTACCGATGGTACGGGAAACAGCTTCGCTCTGGATAGACCCCCTCGAAATTCCATTGTTAGTATGACTATGTGTTTATGGAAGTCCGAAATCAGGGTAGGTGTATTTGGTCTTAACCTGAGACTTGCACCGCTAATACTTGCGACAATCAATATACTTTGGTTTTGGTCGTCCAGGGCTTTAACAGGTTCTGTGTACGCCTCTGCTGGGTATATTGAGAATCGTAGTGTGTTGGCTGTGATGTCAAGACGGAAGTATCACTCCAGTCATATGGAGATGATGATCGCGTAGGGATACAGAACTGGTTCTCTAAAGGGTTGCAACCATCGGGATAATATGACTTGTTCATGATTATCCGATAATAAAGAGACTAGTTGCTCGTAATCCGATATATACTTCGTACGGGGCAGACAATGTACCAGCCCCAGGCCTTGCATGTGATCATCCGATACTGGATTGAAATACGCAATACTACATATACTACGCCTGATATAGATCCTTATATTCCTGTAATGATATTTCTGGAGAATTGGGTAGGCATGGCGCTTTGCTAGAAGCCAACCTTGTCTTGTAAATTGGTATAAACGTAGTACTAGGTACTTACGTGTTCGGATAGTCCGACGACCGAATTTACTGCCAACATATTCAGGAATCTCATGGGTCGCTTCCCGAAGATTCAACGATGATGTATGACTCGCACTTTTATTAATATGGGGTTAATTAATGATGAGAGAGAAAATTAATATGTGATTAATTGCAGAGATATTTTATCTGGGATAAAATATCACTTAAAGAGAGAAAATGATTAATTTGGAATTAATCGATAAATTAATATATTTGATATATTATACGAAATTGTATTTCGACTCTGAATTGAAATTAGATTTTAATTTGGGTGAACGAGTTAATTTAGAATTAATTCGTTAGCGATGTGAATAGTAATTATGATAGGCATGATTATTTAATTAAATTAGATTTAATTACGTCGCAACGGAAAATTCGTTAATTTGGAATTAGCGAACCCGATCCCGGGATTATTTGCGAGCGCATTCGCATTTCGAATTCGAGTGCGGCACGCAAGTCAAATCAAGCGTCAAATCGCTAGTCGCATTTAGCGTCACATCATTCCTCAATCAAGTGATGGATGTCTTTCACTTTGAGTGATTGACACCAGTCACTATCCATGCTTGATGGGAGTTGAAGTTGGTTGTTGGCAAACTTTAATGCCATTTGAATTTTTGGAAAAAGAAAATGGTAAATCATTTTTTTTTATTAAATAAAGTGTGTATTAGATACACATTTCCAAAAAACACACACATCTCTCCTCTCTTTTCTCTCTTCTCTCTCACGCCAATGGAGGGGCAATTTTTCTTCTGGTTTGCCGAGAGCCAAAGAGGAAAAGGGAAGCAAAGTGTGGTGATTTTGTGGCAAAATCATCAAGAGCTAGCACTCCGAGAGACATGCGAAGGTGATAGGGAAGTCCACCCATGACCTTGGAATCACCATGACAAAGTTTGGAGCTTCGAAGATGATCCAAAGTCGCAAATGGAGAGCCAAACAGCAGTGGACTACCGTGAGCATGACAGTGAGCATAATTTGATTTTTGTTCATCGCCGCGTCGCTCAACCGATCGATGTGAGTATTCCGCAAATCCCTCGTTGTATTCGCACTTATGTTTTATGCTTGATATTCGATCCTCGGGACCGTAGAAACTCCAACAATGGTATCAGAACGATTGAAAATCATGAAATTTGATTATGGCTTAAAATTTGGGTAAATTGATTTTGAGCATGATTTGGTTAAATTGTTTGATTGAATATGTTTAAATGATGTTTAATTGAATATTGATTGGATCAATTTCAAGAAATTATGTTTGGAATATTTTCCCCCAAATTTCCTTGCTTGGCCGAGAATACTAGATGCCCTAATTCTTGGAATTTTTTGTTTCGTTGATCATTGGATGACTTGAAACGATTGAGGATGTTGATTTAATGTCGATTGTGGATTTAATTGGATTGAAACCGAATCGGACACAAAATCCCCTCCATTGCCGAGAACTAATGAGCATGTATTGGGTTTGATGTTTGATTAAATTTTGTTGGACACTATTTGATGTTAAAGAGTATGATTAATTAGGCTAATTGATGTTTTAGAAATGTTAATTGGGTAATTAATTATGTAATGCACTTTATGTAATTAAATTGTAAAATTGGGTTTTTTTAATTTAATTATTTAATTAGGCCTATTTTAGAAATTGGGCTTTTAAAGTTGTTATTGGGCTTGGTTGTACTAAGTTGGGTTTAGGCTAAATTGGTTGGATCCAATTGGGCCCAAAACCGCTTACATAAAGCCCAAATGCGACTAATGGACCTTAATTATTTAATTGGGCCTAATGGGCCTAAACTGATTTCTAGGCTTATGGGGTAATTCCTTGATTGAGATTTGGTTGCCGAAGCCCACGCCTTAAAGAAATTAATTAAAAGCCCATTGGACTTTAATTAAATTGACGTTGGACGTTAATTGGGCTTTGAGACCCGTAGCGATTAAATTTGGAATTTAAGTCGTAAAGGTTCGTTAATAAAGTGTAGTATTTAATTTGGAATTAAATCGTGAATTAATATTAAATACAAATTGAATTGGATTTAATTTTGTAGTTTAATTTAATTCAAGAATTCGTACTTTGAGTACTTATTCGCAAAACGAGTTTGACTCGCGCAAAATCAAATCGTTGTTTGAACATTGGATGGTCACTAATTATCAGATTAATTAATTTGATTAGATTGATTGATAACATGCTTGTGTGAATACATGGTTGCGATGCATGAATAATGTATATCGGATGGATATTAGATGGGTGGGGCAATTTTAGAAATTGTTGTAATAAATTTGGAATTTATTAACTGGACCTACGTGTCCAGCCTTATTACCTCCTTATTCTTTGTATTCTCTTCTCACCTATTCCTCTCAATGTAAATGAGATTTCTTTAGAAGTGTAGTGTAATGGGTAGAAGTAATACTTGTGCTAGCGGGAGAGAGAAATGAAGAGATTTGATCTAGGATCAATGTGTTAAGTATCCATCCGCATATCATTATTATTTTATTATACGCGCTTTATTATGTATTTAGAATGCATGTTTAAGGTGTTGGATAATTATGACCCATAACGTCACTATTTGTACAGTTCATGGTGTTGTTGTACAAATTAACTATGTGACAAAGGAGATTGCACTCTTATCATTTGTGATTAGATCACCTAGATGTATAAATGATAGGAGGTCCCTATGATTTGTTCCTGGACGGAGAATGATATGAGACAATATCAGTCTACGAAGGATAAATCATTAAATACCCCTAGTCAGAGTATTATCGAGATTGGACATCGATAAATGCGTAAAAGACTAGTATTACACTTATGCGCATTGTGAGGGCATAACTACATAGTTCTCATATATTTGGGTATAGGATACTCATGCAAATGTAATAGGATGTTGTGTTTTACCGATGGTACGGGAAACAGCTTCGCTCTGGATAGACCCCCTCGGAATTCCATTGGTAGTATGACTATGTGTCTATGGAAGTCCGAAATCAGGGTAGGTGTATTTGGTCTTAACCTGAGACTTGCACCGCTAATACTTGCGTAAACGTTTAATTACGTCGCAACAGAAAAATCATTAATTTGGAATTATCGAACCCGAGCCCGAGATTATTTGCGAGCGCATTCGCATTTCGAATTCGAGTACGGCACGCAAGTCAAATCAAGCGTCAAATCCCAAGTCACATCAAACATCAAATCAAAGAGTATTAGTACCAAGGTGATAGGGAAGTGTTTCTCATATATTTGGGTATAGGATACTCATGCAAATGTAATAGGATGTTGTGTTTTACCGATGGTACGGGAAACAGCTTCGATCTGGATAGACCCCCTCGAAATTCCATTGGTAGTATGACTATGTGTCTATGGAAGTCCGAAATCAGGGTAGGTGTATTTGGTCTTAACCTGAGACTTGCACCGCTAATACTTGCGACAATCAATATACTTTGGTTTTGGTCGTCCAGGGCTTTAACAGGTTCTGTGTACGCCTCTGCTGGGTATATTGAGAATCGTAGTGTGTTGGCTGTGATGTCAAGACGGAAGTATCACTCCAGTCATATGGAGATGATGATCGCGTAGGGATACAGAACTGGTTCTCTAAAGGGTTGCAACCATCGGGATAATATGACTTGGTCATGATTATCCGATAATAAAGAGACTAGTTGCTCGTAATCCGATATATGCTTCGTACGGGGAAGACAATGTACCAGCCCCAGGCCTTGCATGTGATCATCCGATACTGGATTGAAATACGCAATACTACATATACTACGCCTGATATAGATCCTTATATTCCTGTAAGGATATTTCTGGAGAATTGGGTAGGCATGGCGCTTTGCTAGAAGCCAACCTTGTCTTGTAAATTGGTATAAACGTAGTACTAGGTACTTACGTGTTCGGATAGTCCGACGACCGAATTTACTGCCAACATATTCAGGGATCTCATGGGTCGCTTCCCGAAGATTCACCAATGACGTATGACTCGCACTTTTATTAATCTGGGATTAATTTAATGAGAGAGAAAATTAATCTGGGATTAATTAAGGATATATTTTATCTGGGATAAAATATCAATTAAAGAGAGAGAACGATTAATTTGGAATTAATCGATAAAATAATATATTTGATATATTAAACGAAATTGGATTTCGACGTGGAATTAAAATTATATTTTAATTCGGGCGAACGAGTTAATTTAGAATTAATTCGTTAGCGACGTGAATAGTGATTTCGCTAGGTGTAAACGTTTAATTACGTCGCAACAGAAAAATCATTAATTTGGAATTAGCGAACCCGAGCCCGAGATTATTTGCGAGCGCATTCGCATTTCGAATTCGAGTACGGCACGCAAGTCAAATCAAGCGTCAAATCACAAGTCACATCAAACGTCAAATCAAAGAGTATTAGTACCAAGGTGATAGGGAAATGTTATTATGCTTGATGCTTATTATCCATCACCAGTATTCCTCATCACACAATTGACACTAAGCATGGCAATGGGCCGGCCTCGGGTTCGGGCCGGTCAGGCCCCATTTTTTATATAAAAAATTATAAAAATAAAAAATTTATTATGTTATATATATATATATTATAAATAAAAAAATTATTTATTTATTTATTTTAAGCGGCTTGATTTTGAGGCCCAGCCATGGCTTTTTTTGTTGGACAATTATGACCCATAGCGTCACTATTTGTACAGATCATGGTGTTGTTGTACAAATTAACTATGTGACAAAGGAGATTGCACTCTTATCATTTGTGATTAGATCACCAAGATGTATAAATAATAGGAGGTCCTTATGATTTGTTCCTGGATTGAGAATGATATGAGACAGTATCAGTCCACGAAGGATAAATCATTAAATATCCCTAGTCAGAGTATTATCGAGATTGGACATCGATAAATGCGTAAAAGACTAGTATTACACTTGTGCGCGTTGTGAGGGCATAACGACATAGTTCTCATATATTTGGGTATAGGATACTCATGCAAGTGTAATAGGAGTTTGTGTTTTACCGATGGTACGGGAAACAGCTTCGCTCTGGATAGACCCCCTCAGAATTCCATTGGTAGTATGACTATGTGTCTATGGAAGTCCGAAATCAGGGTAGGTGTATTTGGTCTTAACCTGAGACTTGCACCGCTAATACTTGCGACAATCAATGTACTTTGGTTGCGGTCTTCCAGGGCTTTAACAGGTTCTGTGTACGCCACTGCTGGGTATATTGAGAATCGTAGTGTGTTGGGTGTGATGTCAAGACATAAGTGTCACTCCAGTCATATGGAGATGATGGTCACGTAGGATACGGTACTAGTACTCTTAAGTACTGCAGTCGTCGGGATAAAATGACAAGGTCACGTTTATCCGATTATAGAGACTAGTTACCAGACATCCGACATGTGCTTCGTACGGGGCAGACACAATTCCAGCCCCAGGCCTAGCACGTGATCATCCGATACTGGACAGAAATACGCAATACTACGTATACTACGCCTGATATAGATCGCTTATTCATGTAAGCATGTTTCTGGAGAATTGGGTAGGCATGACGCTTTGCTAGAAGCCAACCTTGTCTTGTGAATCGGTGTAAACTTAGTACTAGGTACTTACGTGTTCGGATAGTCCGACGACCCGATTTACTGCCAACATATCCGGGGATCTCATGGGTCGCTTCCCGAAGATTCACCGATGATGTATGACTCGCACTTTAATTAATCTGGGATTAATTTAATGAGAGAGAAAATTAATCTGGGATTAATTAAGGAGATATTTTATCTGGGATAAAATATCAATTAAAGAGAGAGAACGATTAATTTGGAATTAATCGATAAAATAATATATTTGATATATTAAACGAAATTGGATTTCGATGTGGAATTAAAATTAGATTTTAATTCGGGCGAACGAGTTAATTTAGAATTAATTCGTTAGCGACGTGAATAGTGATTTTGCTAGGCGTAAAAGTTTAATTACGTCGCAACAGAAAAATCATTAATTTGGAATTAGCGAACCCGAGCCCGAGATTATTTGCGAGCGCATTCGCATTTCGAATTCGAGTACGGCACGCAAGTCAAATCAAGCGTCAAATCACAAGTCACATCAAACGTCAAATCACATATTTCTTCTCTTCACGGTTTTGGAGCCAAATGCTCCACTTTTTCTCTCTCGGCCGAAAGGCCATATTTCTTCCGTTTTTCTTCTGGTTTGACCGAAAATGGCAAGAAGAGATGTGATGATTTTTATGGTAAAGAAAATCACAAGTGCTAGCACACCATTGGAGATATACCAAGGTGATAGGGAAGTGTTTTCATGAGGAAGGAATCAACACAAGCTTGGAGCTTCCATGGAGGATCACCCATGGCTGATTCTTGGAGGAGGAAAACCACCCATTGCCGCGCAGTCCACACTTTGAGCAGCTCACTACCGAGCAACATGGAGGAGGGCAGTTCGTTTTGGTTCATCACCGCATCGACTCAACCATTCATTGTGAGTATTCCGCACCTCCTTTGAATGTATTCACACTTGTTTTCATTGCTTGATAATGATCTAAGGAAGCTTAGAGTAGACCAACATAAGGGTGTATGATGATGAGGCCTTAACAAATATAATAAATTGGTTGCCAATTTGCACGTGAAAAACCCTCGCAAAATATTAATCGTTTTTCCTTCCATTGAGTGATTCTTACTCAAGATCCAAGACTGGCATTGGCTTGTTGGCCAAAGTCAAGGCCTTTGTCCGTCGAGGATGTGTTTGAATCACGAGAGCTTTGTTCCATATTGGTGTCTTGTCCAAGTTGTGGTTTGTTGGCCAAAGTCAAGACCATTTATTGTCCATCGACATTGATTACGAAGCTTTCCAAGGTCAATGGGTCGCGCTTAACTGGGATCACTAAGTTTGTTGTGCCAAAGCCAAAGCTTAGTTGATTGAGAGGAAAAAGGTTAGGCAATATATTGGATATATTGGTATATATAAGATATATGTTTCGGACTTGGATGTCCCCCTACTGGATCTAGGAATTGGATTGGATCCAATTGATCTTAGATATCTACCTAGTTAATTATCATACAATTTGTCGGCCAAAGTCAAGATTGTGTGATATTTAACGGGATCATATCCCGCTAGGAAACACGGTTTCCCGAGTACTCGACAGAGGGTTAGAGGCTCGCCGAAAAATAGTGGGAGGCAAAAATTGAATTTGCAATATTCGTTTAATTACTTGCCATACGCGCTCATTCAAATATCATTCTTCAAATAAATTAAATGTTAGTTGGACTAATATTTAAAACGTTGTTTTATAAAACAGTTGGACTGTATTCAAACAATTAAAGTATAGTTGATTAATA
The DNA here is from genome assembly GCA_019454045.1 of Zanthoxylum bungeanum. Taxonomy (NCBI): domain Eukaryota; kingdom Viridiplantae; phylum Streptophyta; class Magnoliopsida; order Sapindales; family Rutaceae; genus Zanthoxylum; species Zanthoxylum bungeanum. The sequence continues at coordinate 55,412 of SKCR01045680.1, read as the reverse complement.
TAGTTGAACTATAATAATCATTATATTTAAATGTACCGAAAATCATTGATTAAATAGTTGGACTATTAAAATCAAGATAAAATTGAAAGATTGACATTTAAAACATAATCTTAGGGAAAATGTATTTAAATGGTTTAATTTTTCAAATTGGGAATAAAGTTTCAAGATGGTCCTGGAAATTAATAAGTTACTTTATTTGATAAAATAACATATTATGCCTAAACCCGGAGTTATGCAAATAGTAGAGCATAATCTTTGGAAGATTTATGTGATGATAGCTTTAGTGCTTAATCCATTAAGCTTGTCGCAGTAGACTCCTTAATTTCTGAATCAGAACTAAGGATTAGATCTTTAAAGTATGATAAAGAAATTGAAGGATCTTCATAGATCTGTACTTAAATTTTAGAAGTACTAAAATTGCAATAATAACTCTTGGAGAGTTAATGACTATTCTCAAGGAGACAAAGTCAAAATTTGCAAAAAGGCAAGTAGCGCAAGGCGCACCTTACTTCGATATTCTAGAAACCCGAGGCTTGCCGAAGGCTTCTGGAGTGTGAAAAAGGGCAAAGGCAAAATCATTATAATCTTCTGGGAAGATAAATGACATATCTTAAAATATTTTCCTAAATGTGGCAAACGGGATCGCGGAAGCGTGACTGCTGTTGGACAAAGCAGACATGAAGGAATTGAAGAACGAGCAAGGCTCTGACTTCAAATATGTTTGTCATAAATATGTTTACTACTAGAATTAAAATTAGATTTTAAATACTTAGTGTGATACATAAAAATGTACTGATATTCAGAATTTGCTTTGAGCATGGTACTGACTTCAGATTGAGATTTATCTGCGAATTGGAAACGGGACGAAAGTCATTGTTTTAACCGTAGATACCTAAATTTAGGAACTACCTTTGGGTGTGTACCTAAATTGGGAAACTGTTATAATGTAACTAGTTTGACTAGAAACATTATCTCTGTATCAGTGTATAATCCGTTGCGAATTTACCTTTATATTCTAGAACACTAAAGTGTTTTATTATATAAAGATGATATTGAGATAATCACATTAGATGTGAATAACATAATTTTTATTTTGAATATAAATAAATCTCAAAAATATAACATGACAAAAAAATAGCTCGAAATGATTTGATCAGAAGAAACATATTGTGGCATTGTTGTCTGGGACACAATTAAACAAGACTCGTATATCCACACTTTCGAAGAGTGGGTACTCGGACAAATTTGATTCTAATCAAATAAAGTCTACGAATCTAGTTTATTGGGCAAAGTGCCTATAACACTATTTACTTGGTAAAAGTGTAAATGCCACTGATCTGTTAGCCCTAGTTCATAGTGAAGCAAATGGGCCCATGTCTAGCTAGGCTAGAGGTGGATATGAATATTTCGTGACCTTTACGGATGCGGCGTCGCGTTATGGTTATGTGTTTCTTTTGAAACACAAATCGGAAATTTTTAAAGTTTCGACACGAAATAGACAAACAGATCGGCTAAAGTATTAAACCATCACGGTTAGATCACGATGAAAATACTTAAGCAATAAGTTTCTAATATACTTGAAAGAGTATAGTATTCTTTCAATAAGGACTCATTCCGGAACACGTCATATTGACGGTGTGTCCGAACCGAGTAACCGGATTTTGTTGGACATGATAAGGTTAATCATGAGTCGCTCTGAGCTACCATTTCCTTCAATGGATAAGCATTAACAGTGCAAAACTTATTTTGAATAAGGTTCCATAAAAGTCTGTTTGACAGATATCATATTAGATATGAAAAGGAAAGAAACTGGGTTTCTCATTCCTGAATATTTGGGTATGCTGAGCATATGTTTGGATGATACCAAACTAAACCCAAATTGGATAAGTGCCAATTGTAGGTTATCCTAGGGATACCGAAGTATAGTACTTATACATCTCACAAGAGAACAATTTAATTGTTGCTCACCATGCAGATTTCCTAAGAGGAATACCGATATGCAGTGGTAAGTGGGAGGATAGTAAAACTCGATGAAAATCGGAGTAATACTATTCATGGCACCGAATCTTAATGAAATATGAATAGTTCATCAAAGATGATACTATACCAATAATCTTCGAATACACAAGAACCACGTAAGTCGGAGAGAATCAGAAAACAACCTGGGGTATGGGTTTCTGATCTCACCTCTAAAGATGTCAATCTTATTGAGGTATACCAACTGACTACATATGAGGTAGTGATGAAAGGTATCGACTCCCTATTATGGCAAAGTGCCATGAATCCGAAATGGATTCCATGTATATCAACTATGTTTGGATACTAGTTGAAGTACCGCAAGACATTGTGCCTATTGGTACTTTATAAGTCTTCAAGGAAGACATACATGGAAGGTAACATACCAACGTATAAAGCTAGGCTTTTAGCGGAAATGTATAGTTATCAACATTGTGTTGATTACAACGAAACCTTTTATCTGTTGCCACTGTTGAATCCATTGGATAATGCTTGCTAATGCTGCATGTTTCATTTATGAAATATGACAGCTGAACGGGAAAATCGCTTTCCTGAAAAGGAAACCTTTTGGAGGATGTTTACAACATCCTGTCGGTTTTGTCGTACCATAACAAACAAATAATGTTTGCAGGTTATTCGATCCATGTTTGGATTGAAGCAAGCATTGAGTTCTTAAAATTGTCGTTTTGATGTAATCATAATGGTTTATGATTTAATTCAAAACGAAATGATTCTTGTGTATATAAGAAGGTTAGTGGGAGCGCACTGACAGTGGTTGTCCTATAAATAATGATAAAATGTCATTTCTTGGAAATGATATTCCCATAATAACTATCGGTGAAAGCTTGGCTTTCATGAAAACTCTCCGAGAAATCGAACATTGAAAAATGTACGCGACCTAGTGTCTCATACGCTTTGAGCATATGGAAACACAATCAGGCCAATCCATGTGATAGTCACTGGATTGATGTTAAGAACATCCGTTAGTATCTTAGAGAACAAAGGATGCTGTCTTATACTATGGAGATGGAGAACTTGAAGTGACTGGGATCACTGTAGCAAGTTTCCTAAACTGATAAAACGACTATAAGTCGTAACAACGGTACTATACAATTGAATAACGAAACAGTGAGCTGGAAATCTTCCAAGCAAGATACTGTTACTGAATAAACAACAAATGCGGGTTATTGCTGCAGCTGAGGCAGCAATAGAAGCCTTATGGGTCGATAATAATCTAATTAGATTAGATATAGTTCTGTTAGCAGCTGAGCTGGGCTTCAGCACATGCTAAAGAATTAATGGTCTCATCAACGATCCAGATACATACTTCGATATTCATCTGATTCGTTCGGATCATACATCGTGACAATGTGATGATCGAATAAATCGCATCAGAGGATAATCATGCAAATCCACTGACGAAAATCTTTTCTCAGCAGTTTGAGCCAACCGTACATAGTTCGGGTGTTAGACACTCGAGTGACTGGCTATAGGCCAAGTGGGAGATTGTTGGACAATTATGACCCATAGCGTCACTATTTGTACAGATCATGGTGTTGTTGTACAAATTAACTATGTGACAAAGGAGATTTCACTCTTATCATTTGTGATTAGATCACCAAGATGTATAAATGATAGGAGTTCCTTATGATTTGTCTGGATTGAGAATGATATGAGATAGTATCAGACCACGAAGGATAAATCATTAAATACCCATAGTCAGAGTATTATCGAGATTGGACATCGATAAATGCGTAAAAGACTAGTATTACACTTATGCGCGTTGTGAGGGCATAACTACATAGTTCTCATATATTGGGTATAGGATACTCATGCAAATGTAATAGGATGTTGTGTTTTACCGATGGTACGGGAAACAGCTTCGCTCTGGATAGACCCCCTCGGAATTCCATTGGTAGTATGACTATGTGTCTATGGAAGTCCGAAATCAGGGTAGGTGTATTTGGTCTTAACATGAGACTTGCACCGCTAATACTTGCGACAATCAATATACTTTGGTTTTGGTCGTTCAGAGCTTTAACAGGTTTTGTGTACGCCTCTGCTGGGTATATTGAGAATCGTAATGTGTTGGGTGTGATGTCAAGACGGAAGTATCACTCCAGTCATATGAAGATGATGACCGCGTAGGGATACAGAACTGGTTCTCTAAAGGGTTGCAACCATCGGGATAATATTACTTGGTCATAATTATCCGATAATAAAGAGACTAGTTGCTCGTAATCCGATATATGTTTCGTACGAGGCAGACACTGTACCAGCCCCAGGCCTTGCATGTGATCATCCGATACTGGATCGAAATACGCAATACTACGTATACTACGCCTGATATAGATATTTATATTCCTGTAAGGATATTTCTGGAGAATTGGGTAGGCATGACGCTTTGCTAGAAGCCAACATTGTCTTGTAAATCGGTATAAACGTAGTACTAGGTACTTACGTGTTCGGATAGTCCGACGACCGAATTTACTGCCAACATATCCGGGGATCTCATGGGTCGCTTCCCGAAGATTCACCAATGACGTATGACTCGCACTTTATTAATCTGGGATTATTAATGATGAGAGAGAAAATTAATCTGGGATTAATTGCGGAGATATTTTATCTGGGATAAAATATCACATAAATAGAGAAAACAATTAATTTGGAATTAATCGAAAAATTAATATATTTGATATATTATACGAAATTGGATTTCGACGCGGAATTGAAATTAGATTTTAATTCGGGCGAACGAGTTAATTTAGAATTAATTCGTTAGCGATGTGAATAGTAATTATGCTAGGCATGATTATTTAATTAAATTAGATTTAATTAGGACGCAACGGAAAATTAGTTAATTTGGAATTAGCGAACCCGAGATTATTTGCGAGCGCATTCGCATTTCGAATTAGAGTGCGGCACGCAAGTCAAATCAAGCGTCAAATCGCTAGCCGCATCTAGCGTCACATCATTCGTCAATCAAGTGATGAATGTCTTTCACTTTGAGTGATTGACACCAATCACTATTCATGATTGATGGGAGTTGATGTTGGTTGTTGGAAAACTTTAATGCCATTTGATTTTTTGGAAAAAGAAAATGGTAAATCATTTTTTTTTTATTAATTAAAGTGTGTATAAGATACACATTTCCAAAAAACACACACATCTCTCCTCTCTTTTCTCTCTTTTCTCTCACGCCCATGGAGGGGCAAATTTTCTTCTGGTTTGCCGAGAGCCAAGGAGGAAAAGGGAAGCAAAGTGTGGTGATTTTGTGGCAAAATCATCAAGAGCTAGCACTCCGAGAGACATGCGAAGGTGATAAGGAAGTCCACCCATGAGCTTGGAATCACCATGACAAAGCTTGGAGCTTGGAAGATGATCCAAAGCCGCAAATGGAGAGCCAAACAGCAGTGGACTGCCATGAGCATGACAGTGAGCAGAATTTGATTTGTGTTCGTCGCCGCGTCGCTCAACCGATCGATGTGAGTATTCCGCAACTCCCTCGTTGTATTCGCACTTATGTTTATGCTTGATATTCGATCCTCGGGACCGTAGAAACTCCAATATTTTCCACTTCAGGCCTGGCCAAAGCCCGCCCGGGCCGGGCCGGGCCCGGACTTTTTTGCCATCCCTAATTGATACCAATAATGAACTTATGTAAGGTGGGTAAACCGGTCATGCCAGGTTGGGCTTTGGCCAAGTCATGATCCTAATCTTTATAATATATTAAAGCTGAAGCCCTCAAAAGTCATATCCGTTTATGAGAGGGTCGGGCTCTAGTTCGCTTGATATTAGGCAGGATTCGGGCCTAGCCCGACCCTAATTTTTTTAAAAATTATTAATTAAATAGTTATATTGAAAAAAATTGACACAACCTCATTATAAAATGAATTTTTCAAAATTTAACAATATGTAAAATATATTATAAGTTCTAATTATTTAAAAAATACTAAGAAAGTAACAAGCAATACTAATATGACTTAAATAAGCTTAAAAAATAATAATAAATCATAAAATATTATATTAGTGCATTAAACAATACTAATAATATTTAATTTTAAACTGTAAGCATATAATTTTACAAACATATATAATTTTTTTAAATTATATGTAATAAAAAGTCGGACCGAAATTTTTATTTAAAAAATCATTATCTGACTCTTTAATTAAATGACCTTATTATTTAAGGCCCTATCCTTAACCATGACCCATAAGAAGGATCAGATTAACACCCTACAGATCCAAACCGACCAAGGTCTAATTGTGAACCCTACACTTATGAACCTTGATTGCGTTATAAAAGTGTCGGTTGCACCCACGTAATGCACTAAGATGAGAGTTGGGAATTTATGTAGATTTTGACGTACTATCTATTATTAAAATCTTCTTTCTTTTTTAGTTTACCACATGTTTTACTAATTGTTATTTTGATGAGAAAGGTTTCTCTATTATATGATCGAAAAAATACTCCATGAGATTAGGCAAATTTTATTATATTTCATTCAGAAACGTTACAATTAATTGATTGCTTAAACTTAGGGGTGGCAATTTGGGTCAAGATTCGTTTATTCGTTCGATTCGATTCGCTTTAAAGCGAATACGGGTTTGAAAAAATGGATTCGTTTAATAAATGAGTCAATTCGATTCGATTCGTTTATTAAACGAATCGAATACGAATTTGAATTTAAGCTCATGGATTCGTTTATTCGTTTAGGATTCGTTTTATTATTTTTATTTACTAATTTTTGTTAATTTTCAATTAATATTCGAGAAATTATAACTAATTATCATATAAAAAGTAATATTTTCGATATTTGGTGAGGTATTTTTAGTAAATATATTAATTACATATTTCATATGTATATATTTATGAAGAATTAATTTAAATCAAGTGTGGTAAATTATTTTAATAAATAATATAATTGACTAAACGAATAAACGAATATTCGTATTTGATTCGTTTAATAAACGAATCGAATACGAATCATGATATTAGGATTCGTTTAATAAACGAATCGAATATGAATCCATCACATTTTGATTCGATTCGTTTAGGATTCGATACAAATTTGATTCGTGTAGATGCTGGTTTTCGCCCGAGGTCTACAATCGAGATTTTGTATAGGGGCACTGGCGATCCTGCAAAACAAAGATGTAGAATGAGCGGGAGCACTGCCCACCGGTGTGGTGGGTGCCGGGGGCACTCCGACGCTCAAGTCAGTGAAGGTATTAAGGAATTAGAAGGTGGGAAGTCAAAGGTTGGATACTACCTTGAACTTTGTAGGGTGCCGTGAGGGCGGTCAGTCGAAGGTGTGGTGAGCTTGAGGATGTCCCAAAGCTATGGGTAGGAGAGCTAGACGTTGAACCCCCCCTCTCTTCCGGACTTTGGTTCCTCTTATAGGCTATTCCAGGTGGGACCCATGTATGCCTTAATTGCCATACGCTTTAGATGCTTGTAACGGTCGAATCATGGAGAGGCAATTAAGGACAGTCATGGAATGGCAGTTACGGTCAGTCGAGGCAGTTATGGAAGTGGGTCCTCGGATCTGTGTTGGTGTGGGCCTGCAAATATTTGGGCCGACATACACTAAATCCGGGCTTCCTAAGAGATTGGATATGTGATGGCGACTTGGGCCTGAAGTAAAGGTCGAGATTGCCCCTGGGTCAAATTTGACCCATACAGTTTGTCCCCTACTCTCTAAGTCAATGAGTCATTGGCTTGGAGAGTACTTGACGCATGGGTCGCCTGGGACGATGCATATTATGTAGGTGTACTCGAGCGTTGATGCTACCTACTGATTGAACCAAACAAAGTGGTAGTTATGAATTTGACTCTACGAAAGTCATTGGGGAAGTACCCAATTGATCGAACCAGATGAAGGTCATGATATAAGTCATACGATATGTGTAAACTATATACACCACTTGACTAGATATGAGTCTATGGGGGATGTCCCCAGTCGTCTGGCCTTAATAAGGCCAGGAAGACGTAAGTCATACGACATGTGTAATCCATGTCTACAACTTGACTCGACATGAATCCATGGGGGATGTCCCCGGTCGACTGAACCAGATGATGGATCAGGATATAAAGCATACGACATGTGTAATCCATGTCTGCAACTTTGATTCGACATGAGTCTATGGGGGATGTCCCCGGTCGACTGAACCAGATGATGGTTAAGGATATAAATCATACGACATGTGTAATCCATGTTTACAACTTTGACTCAACATGAGTCTATGGGGAATGTCCCCGGTCGACTGAACCAGATGATGGTTCAGGATATAAATCATAAGACATGTGTAGTCCATGTCTACTCTTTGACTCGACATGAGTCTTTGGGGGATGTCCCCTGTCGACTGAACCAGATGATGGTTCAGGATATAAATCATATGACATGTGTAGTCCATGTCTACTCCTTGACTCGACATGAATCCATGGGGGATGTCCCCGGTCGACTGAACAAGATGATGGATCAGGATATAAAGCATACGACATGTGTAATCCATGTCTGCAACTTTGACTCGACATGAGTCTATGGGAGATGTCCCCAGTCGACTAAACCAGATGAGGGTTCAGGATATAAGTCATACGACATGTGTAGTCCATGTCTATAACTTGACTCGACGTGAGTCTATGGGGGATGTCCCCGGTCGACTAAACCAGATGAGGGTTCAGTATATAAGTCATACGACATATGTAGTCCATGTCTACAACTTGACTCGACATGAGTCCATGGGGGATGTTCTCATTCGACTGAACCATATGAAGGTTCAAGATACACTTCATACAAGAGTAGTCCGGGTCTTCAACTTTGTCATATGGTATTGCTTGCAAAAACCACAATCAAGGTAAGTATATAAGGAGAATAATGATACATGTCGTCTTGAGGATTTGTCGAGTGGCTAGTTAATTGCTCTTCAATGTAAAAAGCATACCCTATTTTCTGAAACAATGAGAGATCTTTACTCTACTAGACTTTGAGACTATTGTCGAATGGACCTGACAAAGGTCCATAAGACACTGTCGTATGAACCTAATGAATATTTATGTGAATCTTCACTCTACATGTCCTGAAGGAATTTACAACTGATGATAATCCATCCACGAGATGACAAATCCATCTCGTCACATATGAAATATAATCTTTCTAAGTCGTACTGGAGAGATGACAATTTTTCCATGTGCCATGGTGTTGACGGCCATCCACCTTGTAGTTTGGGAATTGAGTGAACATGACATTTTATCATTCCGTTCATGCCAAGTGAGACCACACGGGAAGATACTACAAGTGCCCTTGAAGTTAAAATAGTTTGGAATAAAGAAAGGGTTCTACTCGACTACTATCAGATTGTGTCGAGTGGACTTAATGATTAACTTTATTATTATTATTATTATTTTATTGTCGAGTGGGAGAAAAGTAGATTAGGTCACTTTAATGTGGTCTTTTTGTCAATTATTTTCACGTTTGAAGGGCCAGCTCTTATTGTCGCATGTACAACTGGTTAAATGAAATTATGCTTTGCCGGATATGGCTCTTTAAAGTCATAATATAGCGCCACTTTTCCCCTAGCCCAGAGGAACCAGTTTCAAAATAACTCATTATTCGACAAATAGATTTCTACTCAAGTATGTGTTCCACTTTGTAGGCTCAATCGCGTACCTCAGGATCGTCAAAATGAAGCACACTCATCTCAAAAGCTAAGCTTCTCTTAGCCAAGGACTTGGCCGACGCAGATCTACCAACAATCCCCAAAATTAGTCCTCTACACCTCCTCATTCATCGACAGAGAGGCTGCACCGAGTCGAGCAATCCAGAAGCCGTAAGTGCGAGGCGCGAGAGAAAATACGTCCGACATAGCAAACCAAAGACCAGAGCCACCACGATGTCGGCGATCTTCTCGGCTCGAGAGTATCCAGGTGGATTATCCAGTGATCGAGGTCGGAGGCAGAGCTGACTTGATGGCGTGGTCGGAAGAACCGAGGCAGAGTTTAAGTTGGTAATGAAGGAGACGGCTCCGCGTGGCGCGAGAAAGGTACGCGGAAGAATGGAGAGGAACGGCGGCTACTGCTTTGATCTTGCCATCGACTAATAGACTGAGAGGCACGTGCTCAACGAGTGCGACACCAGCTAATGAATCCTGTTCTAAGACACAATCTTCGATGCAGTTGAGAGTAACCACTAAAGGGAGAGGTGTAGTGTCGTTACGATGAGGTATTGCCGCAAACGACCAAATAGGAACACGAAATGGATTTCATCACATCATCAATAGATCGTGTTGTTGATGAAATTTGTGAGATGGTAAGATGCAGGTTGAAATTCTTAACAGAAACGAAGAATTCCCTGACTCAAAAAATCGTATTTGGGGTCTGGATTAGGTGGATACAATCCCGTTCTTGAAATCATATGATTGTGATGATTTCCATTTCAATGTGGGATCACTGTGGTCTGTGTTTTATGCTTCTCAAGCTCCATTGTCGCTGCACTTTCTGGAACCAGTTTGGGGCTTCTCTCTAATTGCCAAAGCTAATTCCAGCCAAATCAATTCTCCCACATCGGTTGTTGCAAGAGAAGCACCCAGATGTCGAATGAAGTAAGCCAAATTGTCGCGACCAACCCCGAGCATATGTCTAACCGTAGCCAAATCCTCATCCCCAGATCACAAGTTTAAACTTAAGCAATAACTCAAGAAAATGACTCAATGTGGTCCACCAGTAGAGCAAGATAACTCCAGTAAATCAGAAATGAATCATAAAGAAAGACGACGGGGGAAGCAACCCAGGACACAGTCGAGACACATATCAAAAGTCCCGAGTCCCCTCTTTTGGTAATAGATTGGAACTTCTATAAGTATATTATCATGGTAAATTGATGTGATAGGGATATGAAGTTTGGCCTATCACTCCCACATGTAGAATCAAATTTGGCCTACCAGCTACTCGAAAAAATGCCACAAAGGCATTTTATTAGCACTCGGCTGCACCCCAGAGATATTGGTTGCACTAGCTCGCGACCAATGTGGAGGCGACAAGGTGGTAGGACAGCGTTCCAGTTGATCAAGGCTTGGCAGAGAATCGCGGAGACTGGCTCGTCCGTTACCAAGTGGAGAGTTGAACCCCACATGGCTCAAGCGAAGGCCTGGGCTTCGTGGCTCCTTACAGTTGAGGGCTCCGCGTGTCTAGTTTGACAGAGCAGTGCAGACCTCCAGCTCCTATCAGTGGAAGGATAACGAGCCAGTGCCAGCCTCTGCCTACAACTTGCATGGTGAGCTCTGCTCAGATGAACCACAGGAGCAGAGGCGTCTCGTCTTAAAGAAACGCATAGCTTCATAGTGATGGCACCTTTGGCGACCATGTCGACAAATTGAAGGATCATGATGGGGGCTCTGGTCGTAGTGTAAAGTTATATGTGTGCATTGCTTATTCTTCGTGATGTTGCTCACTACTTGATTTTGTGAGCCTCCAACAAGCCAAGAATCGACTTCAAGAATGTTATGTTCGAGAATTTTAAAGTGCCAGTGGGGAACGATGAATTCGGGGTTGCAAAAGACATGTTATCCACGGCGATATCATAAATCTTAGGATTAGATTCAGTCAACCATGTGTAAATAAATCTTAGGATTCTAGCACGTAGGCTGAGAAAAGTCATTTTTTAAAGCCGGTATGTTAACCAGGGATCTTATCCAGTCGACATCAAATGTTATAAAAGGTCCAAACATTGAGGCATCATTTTCGTGATCCAGATACGAGCCGTCGAGCCAGCTAGGGTCTGATTTCGTTGGATATTGTCAGTCTACATCAGATATGATGATCATGTGATAAAAATTAGAGTGGACTGATAGAAGGCCAAGATGTAGTCCCGTTGACTGGCAATAAACAAGAGCTTGGTGGTGTCTTTATACAAGATAATGGTCCAATTGGGGAATTCACTTCCTATCCATTTGATAAAGGTCTGCGAGAGTCTCCACTCTATACGACCTTTAAAAAATATGGACCTAATGAGGGTTCATTAGTACGGTCGACTAAACCCGATGAAGGACCTACGTGGTCCTCACTCCTTATTCTTAAGACCTGATATGTGTCGACTGGACCTAATTATGGCTTATGAAATTCCTCATTCTACTAGAAATGATGAAGGTTCTTCTATGTAGTCTGGAGCTAATGATAATTCATACATTTCGTATAAAGAATAGGTAAATATGACAAACATTTCACGTTTTCTGGAAGATATGGCAGTCTTTTCATGGCTTAGGAGGGGAGACGACAATCCTTCAATGCAGTCTGGAGGGGATGGTAGTCCTTTTGTGTAACCTGAAGGAGATGACATTTTATCCATGGCATCTAGAATAAATGGAAACCGTCCCAAGTAGACTCAAATAGATGTCAATCACAAAGAATGCTCTTCATGGTTGATTATTTATGTTGGGGATTATGAGAGTATTCTCTTGTCGACTGGTGGAAGTTGTGTAGAATGATCTAAGTGCTGGCTCGCTAGTAGTCTGGCACCGGATAGGCTAGAGAGAATCACTCTTTTGAACTCTTGTATTTCCTTTCATATGGAGGAGGTGACTCATTGCGATCGGTCGGCTGGATAGTCATGGAGGCTTTTCCGGTGATTAAGTGGATGGTCGTCTGATGGTGAATTTCCACTTACCAGATTGGATCTGATGATGGGATTGTTGGGGGATTCGTAGCCTCAGGCCTTGGGAGGTCGAGGAGATGTGCTTCGATGTTTGTAATTACTAATGAATAATTAAGTGATCATGAGATCTGGAGCTTGCTCGTTGCGTGACACTGAACAGGTAGGGGTGTTTGGAAAGATCGTAGACGGAGAGATCTTTGTATGCTATTAATCGCTAGGGCCCCACGGTGGGCGCCAAATTGTAGACGCTGGTTTTCGCCCGAGGTCTACAATCGAGATTTTGTATAGGGGCACTGGCGATCCTGCAAAACAAAGATGTAGAATGAGCGGGAGCACTGCCCACCGGTGTGGTGGGTGCCGGGGGCACTCCGACGCTCAAGTCAGTGAAGGTACTAAGGAATTAGAAGGTGGGAAGTCAAAGGTTGGATACTACCTTGAACTTTGTAGGGTGCCGTGAGGGCGGTCAGTCGAAGGTGTGGTGAGCTTGAGGATGTCCCAAAGCTATGGGTAGGAGAGCTAGACGTTGAACCCCCCCTCTCTTCCGGACTTTGGTTCCTCTTATAGGCTATTCCAGGTGGGACCCATGTATGCCTTAATTGCCATACGCTTTAGATGCTTGTAACGGTCGAATCATGGAGAGGCAATTAAGGACAGTCATGGAATGACAGTTACGGTCAGTCGAGGCAGTTATGGAAGTGGGTCCTCGGATCTGTGTTGGTGTGGGCCTGCAAATCTTTGGGCCGACATACACTAAATCCGGGCTTCCTAAGAGATTGGATATGTGATGGCGACTTGGGCCTGAAGTAAAGGTCGAGATTGCCCCTAGGTCAAATTTGGCCCATACAATTCGTTAATTCGTTTCGTCACCCCTACTTAAACTAGAGTGCTTGAAAATTTTGTAAAATAACAAAAATGTTACCACTTATGTACGGTTTGATATCTTTCTAAAACCAAGCCCATATATGCCCACAAACCTTGTTACCCGATTTTAACCCGACTCCGACCCTGATCCGAATCCGGCCCAAATTATTAACAGAGATTCATTGATTCAGCTCCAGTTTATTCTAAAACGATGAGTAAGAAAGCGAGTCCAGCAACGAGAGATTGATTTCATCGTCCCTCTTTATTCAACTCTTCAGGTAATTGAACAAATTCTCTTTATTCTCTATATCTTCTTCATTGGTTCCAATTCAATTCTCTTATATTTTCTTCGTTGTTAAATTTATTATGCATGTTTAATTTAAGGTTTTATTAAACCCTGAATCAAATTCAAGGGTATGCTTTCTTTTAACTGTTCATTTATAATTCATTCTCTTTTACACAGGTTATTGATGTTGGTGTAATGGCACTTGGGTTGGTTTCTGATTTACAAAAATTATGGCCATTTTCGCTTTTCAAGTATGATGATTTGAGAGCATCTAAGGGATTGGTTAATCGACTTTCAATACCTGAGCACACGAAAGAGTTTGTGTTTGCTATCAGGGATCCCGAATCGCAGTCTGTGATATACATACTTTGTGCTCAGAATTTATCTGAGAGATCAGCTTTAGATGCTGAGTGTCTCATTAGGGAAGTACAGCCGGACGCTGTTGTAGCTCAAGTTGGTGTTGTGAGTGAGTTACAGTGTGAAGAGAGTGAATTAGGAGATAATGGTGATGACCCTGTTCCTACTTCTTTGGTTGGAGTGCTTAAACGGTGCTTTGTTGATAAGATTAATAAGGAAAAGTATGAGAACGTGGCTGGAAATTTTGTTTTGAGAGAGATTTTTGGGATTAGTTTTCATGGGCATTTATTGGCTGCTAAGAGAGTGGCCAAGGAGGTTGGTTCGTCCTTTATGGTACTTGAATCACGTATAGTTAGAAACTCAGTTACGGAAGATCCCTCTGGAGAAGTTGATGTGATTAATAAGGTTCAAGGTTTAGTTAGTAGTTTGGTTCCGCAGAAAGTGGGTTCAGTTGTATCATCCAGTTCGAGGAGGTTTTGCATTACTAATGATTTTGAATCGCAGATGGTGAAGCTGTTGTCTTCAAATTCGGATTTGTTAGGATTTAAGTTTAGGCCTCCCAATTCTAATTTGGATGTGGGATCAAATGAAGTTCAGCCAAGAATGAGTTATCATGTCCCATCTTTTGCCCAATCTGTTTATCCGTTACTTGTGGATCTGCATGATATATTTGGTGATCTCCCATCAATGACTAGGGCTCTAGCTTTTGCACAAAAAATGTTTTATGATGTGAACAGAGGCGAAATTGTGGATACTCAAGTTATTTCTGAAGTTTACGCTTTTCGGATTGCAGTTGAGGGGTTGAGAATTACTCTTAACAATGCTGGCCGCCTACCTATCAACAAATTGAGGAATTCCAACTCATCTAATATTGATTTCTTGGAGCTTCCACTAGAGGACAAATCAAATGTACTCCTTGCACAGGCTCTTCAGAATCAAGCTAAGAAGTTCAAGACTGTTGTCGCAGTAGTGGATGCTAGTTGCTTAGCTGGTCTTAGGAAACATTGGAACACTCCTCTTCCTTATGTGGTCAAGGATTTGGTTGGACAGCTAGTCACTAGTTGTGAAGATGATGAAGAAAACTCTAACTTGAATAGGAAGTGGTTGTTATCTAGTAAGCCTGTTGTGGCAGTGGGTGCTGGAGCATCGGTAGTTATAGGAGCTTCATCACTCTCTAAAGTTCTTCCAGCGTCAACCTTCACGAAGATTGTAACATTTAAAGCTTCTGCTTCACTTAAGCTTATTCTGACTCAAACCCAGAAGGCTATGGCTATAGCTCTTGGCAAGACTAAAGTGGTAGCCCCAGGACTTGCCGCTTCTGGATCCAATACATCATCCATCTTGAAGACAGCTGCTTCTGCTGAGAAAATTAGGACGGTGGCCCACAGTGTTATAGCCTCCATGGAGAAAACCAGTTTTTCTGCCATGAGAACAGCATTATATGAAATTATGAGGAAAAGGCGGGTACGACCAATTGGTGTCCTACCATGGGCAACGTTTGGGTGTAGTGTTGCAACTTGCTCGGGGTTACTTGTTTATGGTGATGGGATTGAATGTGCTGTTGAATCTCTTCCAGCAGCTTCTTCAATCGCCAGTTTAGGACGTGGGATTCAAAGTTTACATCAAGCGTCACAGGTATTGAGGCAGGCTAACGACACTAGCATCCAAAAATCTATAGAAACTCTGATGCATAGGTTGAAGAGAGTAAAGATTCAGTAAAGTAAGAATTCTTTTTAGGCTTTATTTTTTATACTACTCAATAATTGTCAAACATGTTGCCTGAACTGGAGATGAGAGGTTTCTTGTGTACATAGAGAGTGCACAACAGGGTTAGTTGTATAATTGTTGGTGTTTATATTACTACTATCCTTTTGTCCTTGATTTAGCAATTTCTGAGCTTTCTCCAGAAATTTTGTATTATATTTTTGTTTCTTGGAAAATAATTGTAGATAATTTTCCGTAGAGACCTCAGACCTGTATAAAACTTTTTTTTTGTTCAGCTTTGTACGCAAACGCCTACACACACCTGTGGCTATAATATAATTTTCAAGCTGCAAGCTATTAAGAATGAGTAAGGATTGCAATTTGGTCAGATATTTTGAATATAAGATATTACCTGATTGAAAAAACTAGTCGATATCTAAATTATATAGGATAGTGGTTAGGTTTTGGTTTAGAATTATATAACCGAAATTGATTTCGATCGGTTAGGATTTTCAATATTAGAAATTGATATTTGGAATTTTTTGATCAATTTAGAATATCTGATACATCAGCATTGGATACTATTTTGATTTACTTGGATGTTATTTTTATTTGATATTTTGATCGGTTTCAGATATTTGATATTTCGGTCGGTTTCAGATACCAGATATCTATCAATGTTTAAAAATACGTGGTGGCGCCTCGAGGCGGCCGACCATTGAGGCGTGAGGCGGACCGCCTCGAGGCAGCAAGGCGGGCGCCTCGATCCGAAAATCGAAAAAATAATTAAAATTGTAATATTAGAATAATAAAAACATGTTAAATCCAAAATACATTTATTTCTTCATAATTCATAATATGTTCAAACAATTACTGATAATTAATCCCTAAATAAGCTATCATCTATAGTATATTGAAACAGTTCAGACTTAAAATACATATGACATACCACTATACGAAACGACAGGATAGTTAACTGAATTGTGTATTTTTGGCCAATTAATTGAAGCTTACTGCTTACAACAGGATAGTTCACTAAAGTGTGTAATTACAGTATTACACATTTACACCACGTATGATTTTAGTCCAGAACTTGCACTTAAATCTTTATATATTGCCTTCAAAATAAGTTTATCATTTTCTCTAGTTTCTTTAATGGATTTTTTTAGGTCATTAACAAGTTAAAATAAAAAAGAAAACAAAAAAACAAGCTGAACAGATTACCACAAATGATGCCGTCGCCGTCGCCGAGAGAGAGAGAGAAGTATAAGCCGAGAGAGATAGCAGAGGAGGCCGAGAGAGAATATAAAAACCCTAGAATCAAATTTCTTCTTCTTTTTTTAATACTGTAAATGAAATGACGATGTTTTGAAATCCCTAAAACGTCGTCGTTTCATTTAATAAAATTCAAAAAAAAAAAGGTTTCGCGTGAGGCTTGGCGGGAGGCGGCCGCCTCGCAAGCGTTGAGGCTGCCGCCTCACAAAAATCGAAATAGGCGGTCGCCTCAACGCGCCGTCGCCGCGAGGCGGCCGCCTCGATCGAATTTTTAAACAATGATATCTATAATATAATTTATTTTTTTTATTATGAATAGATATTGGATATTGGATGTCGATTTTGATTTTGATTTTTTTTCCAATTATGTTTCGATATTGGATATTAGATGTTGATTTCGATTTTAGTTAAAAAAAATCGAGAATCAGATATGTTGTCATCACTAAACTTATGTGCAAAGAAATATCCTTTTGAAATTTTGCTCAACTTATGAAGGAATGGGTTGGGGAAGTTTTTGGCTTTCTTTTGTTGTTTATACGTGGATATTGGATGTTGATTGATACGAAGTTCTGGAAGTGCGTTAAAAATCGCTTGTGTTTTATGTTCCCGTTGTGTGTGAATGAGACTGACTTTGTGAGGTTCATATGGATATGTGTGCGTGATCTGTTGCTTTTGATGATTATGGTATGTTGTTGGAAAGAAGATTTGGAAGCTTGATTGTATCATGTTTTTGAGTTTGTAAATGTTTGTATGTAATTCGGAGTTTGAACGTTCAAAAAAGTAGCACATAAGGTTCCTGATCTGCACTAGGTATGCTTCATGAATTCAGTTTTTGGGTACCGTAAGACTTTATGTTTAAAGACTGTAAAAATCAGTACGAAGTTAAAGGTTTTCTGACAAACAACTGCATAAATAAGTACATATGTTTATAATTATATTTGTATTATATTTGAAATTTATTCTTGTTTATTTGTGATATGTGTGGTTGCTTTTTGAGTTTTATAACTCACATCACATAAGTTTGATAGTTTTTCAGGTTGGCAACCAGAGCGGTCAGCTTTCAAATTTTGGTTGCTTAAACTCGACATGAGAGATTACCCAAGATGCAATCACCCATTCTAGTGTCATAGGGAATGTAATTGTGTATATGAATTTGTACCTCTAGTTTATATGTTGTATCATGCAATGCACATTGTTATTTATATGTAAATAAAAGTTTTGGATAGTATTTGTGAATGTGGCTCGGGATTTGTTTTGATATGGGTTGGACCTTAGGTCCCTTTTTTGTATGTGATGTTATTGCTGGTCATTTTGATGCTGGACTGTGTTCCAAGTTGTCCAAGTTAAGGCTATGTCATATCTGTTTTCCATTATGATTGAGGTCGAAGGAAATGGGTTATTCCCGTCTCCTCCCAACAATGTCTTGTCTCTAACGAGATGTTACAGAATTTGTATCAGAGCAAAAAGTTCATATATCGGTGACTACAATTATAGGATATCCGATCTTCTGAGTAAGTGTTCTGTTATAGATATACCATATAGGTCCTATGTTTGTAATCTGTCGTGATCTTTCTGGTATACAATATGATGTACTGTGATTTGGATTTGGTGTGTGTAAAAATCATTTGATGTGAATGATATGGCGTCATATGATGTGCTTTAGATTCGATATGGACGTAATGAATTGCATGTGATTTGATGTGATGTTGTTTGATGTGATTTGATCTGATGTGATTTGATATGCTACGAATGAGTTTGATATGAATTGAATGATTTCAGATGACTTGATGTGATTTGAATTGGCCTATTTTGATCCGATATGGTCCAATCCGATTGTGATCGGATATGTCTGAAACCTCCCGGATGTATGAGTTCTGATAGGATCCTGATGTATGAGTTTTGATTTGATTATGATGATGTATTGATTTGATTTGATTTGATATGAATTGTCGTATCTGATTTGTTATGTGTTGACTTGAATTCGATATGATACGATGTGGTCTGTTCCGACATAGAATGTGTTATTATTTAACGATGCGTAGGGTATGATAGCTCTTGGGGTATAGGTAGGACGATTTCCATATGTGCTTTTAACTCCGATTGATCAAATACAAGGACAGAGAAATTTCGACGATGAAATTTTATGAGGAGAGAAAAATGTAACACCCCATTCCTCCCGACATGACCCCGATAATCATTTTTGACATGCGAGACGTATTAAGTATCATAAATCCATGCATGAGTGCCTTGATAATTGTGAAATCCTTTTCAAAAAACCCGACGAATTATTTACAGTTCCGGTACACGATTAATTTTGTTTTATATCCCGGACAAACTTTAATATTTTGTCCGTATCTTGAGAATGTTGGACAATTGTGACCCATAACATCATTATTTGTAAAAGACATTGTGGTTTTTGTACAAATTAACAATGTGACAATGGAAATTGCTATTTTATCATTTTGTAATTAGATTACTTCAATATATAAATGATAAAAGTCATTATGATTAGTTCCAGATTAATAAGATATGAGACAGTATCAATCCACAAAGGTTCAATCATTAAATATCCATAGTCGTAGTATTATCGAAACTGGACATCGATAATGCAAAATAGACTAGTATTGCACTTGTGCGTGTTATGGAAGCGTAACATCATAGTTCTCATATATTTAAGTATTGGATACTTATGCAAGTGTGATAGGAGGTTGTGTTTGCCGATGGTACGGAAACAGCTTCGCTCTGTATAGACCCCTCGGAATCCCATTGGTAGTATGACTATGTGTCTATGGGAATCCGAATCAGGGTAGGTGTATTTGGTATTAACCTGAGACTTGCATCGCTAGTACTTGCAACAATCAATACGCTTTGGTTTTGGTCGTCCGGGACTTTAACAGGTTCTGTGTAAGCCTCTTCTGGGTTTATTGAGAATCGTAGTGTATTGGGTGTGATGTCAAGATGAAAGTATCACTTTAGTCATATGGAGATGATGATCATGCATGGATACAGAACTGATACTCTAATGTGTTGCAACTATCAGGATAATATGACAAGGTCGTGATTATCCGATTAAAGAGACTAGTTTCTAGTGATCCGATATATGCTTCGTACGTGACATACACTATTCTAGCCCCAGGCCTAGCATGTGATATCTGATACTGGATCGTAATACGCAATACTTAGTATACTACGCCTGTTATAAATTATATATTCCTTAAAGAATATTTCTGGAGAATTGGGTAGGCACGATGCTTTGCTAGAAGCCAACAATGTCTTGTAAATCGGTAAGAACATGGTACCAGATATGCACGTATTCGAATAGTCCGACGACCGGGTTTACTGCCAACATATCCAGAGATCTCATGGGTCACTTCCCGAAGATTCACCGATGACGTTTGACTCGAACAGAATTAATATGGGATTAATTATAAGAGAGAGAATTAATCTAGGATTAATTGCGGAAAGATTTTACCTGGGATAAAATTCAAATAGTAGAGAGAGAACGATTAATTTGGAATTAATCGATAAAATAATATATTCGATATATTAAATGAAATTAGATTTCATAGCGGAATTAAAATTGGATTTTAATTCGGGCGAACGAATTAATTTAGAATTAATTCGTGAGCGACTTTCGTAATAATTTTGCAAGACATTATTCGCAACAGAAAATTCGTTAATTCAGAATTAACGAACCCGAACTCAGAATGTGTTTTGCGGGCCCACTTGGATTTTGAATTAAAGTGGGGCCCACATCAAGTCACATCACAAGTCAACCTTGATGGAAGTTGTTAGTTGGTGATGGATTGAATTATACACTTCCTTATTTTATTTTAAAAGATTGAGTGACCTTTACCAAATTTTGGATTTGGTATATGACTTTTGATTTTGGAAAATCAATTAACTTAACACACTTATCACTCTCTTTCACCGTGAAAGCCTCTCTCCCTCTCTTATTTCTCACTTTGCTGAGAACCACAAAGAACCAATGGAAGATTTTGTTGCAATTTCTTCCTAAGCTAGCACTTAAAAGGGTCAACAAAGGTGATAGAGAAACAATCCCTTAAGTTTGGAATTCAAATTCAAAGCTTGGCGCTCAACCATACAAATCAAAGGAGAGCTTGGAGCACTTCTCAAAGGAGCAAATTTTTGTTGTCTACGCATCCATGTAACCGATCGTTGTAAGTATTTTTCCGCAATCTTACTTCGAGTATTCACATGTTTTTTGCTTAATTGATCCTAGGCATGTTCTTAGAGAACCCAACAGAGAAACCGATGTTCGATTTTGATGATCTTCGAATAATCTACGACTTTCATGTTGAATATTTTTCCAAATTTTGAACAAAATTGGGTCAACAATATATGTTTTTCCTCTGGTATTGTATAGTTTCTGGATTTATCTTATGTGATTAACTTAAATTATTATTTTAATTACAAAAATATGCCCCTTATGCTATATAAACACCATTATTCATCATCTCTCTCTTCATAGATACACACCCACGATTTTGGCTTCCAAAAGAAACAAGCAGCACCAAATATTTCTCTACACATGCTAATAATGGAGACAAATTGAAGCTCTCTCATCCTAAACCAAATAAGCAAGCACTTTTTTTTTCATATTTCCTTTCTAATTTCGAATTTAAGATTGTTTGTCCTCGTCTACATTTTTGAAGCCCATGAAAGAATTGAAGTAAAGTGAGCTTATTTGGCATGAATAAGAACCCTAGGATGATAATGAATGCATGAGATGATGAAATAATATGATTGAGCATTAATTTCTTTGATACTTAAATTTTTTGAATTTAGGTATGCATTTGGCCGAATTTGCCCTTGATTAATGGTGGGAATTTTCTTTTATTTCAGTTAAATTAAATGGTTATTCATGTTTATAGTGGTGTTGTGAAATATAATTTGTTTATATTCGTGATTCAAGTATAAGTTTTCATATATGTTTTACGACTACGAATCTAATGTATGCTTTACGTTTATGATTTATGTATGGGCTAGATTAGGTCCAAAACACCAAGGTTTGCGTTGGCCAAAGCCATGAATTTGGGTGGTTTGACGTAATTATGTACATAACCTTATGTTATGTTTTGGTTTACGTATGTTAATGTCGGAGCCGATTTCCTAACACAACGGAAACGACTTTAGCACCCGATTCGGCCTTAAATTTTTTTTTGTCTCTTTCTTTGTGTTGGCCGAACTGCACAAGTGTTCCAAAGTTGCACTCGGGACTTTGGCTTGTGCTCTGTATGTTTTTCCAGATTCATAAAAAAATCTAGTTCTCAACACATGCGCTAAATGCCCTTGGTTAATAGTATGATGAACAAATGAGCAAAATTGATAAACCACTTTGCGTCACTTATCACCTCAAATATTGCTTGTGTTGGCCTGTGACTATTCGACTTCCATAGACAAATATTACATACAAATTTATTCTTTTGATTTATTTCTCTAAAGTCAAACATACAATTCAATTCTATTCATGATGTGCAGCAACACCTTCAATTGCTTTGCCATGAGCTAGATCTTGTGATGGATCTAATCTATCATCCGATCTTCTACGCTATGTCTCGCCACCAAAAATCCGTGAGTGTGGACTCGGAATAACTCACTTAGAAAAAATTTTATTGAGAAAATTTTCTTTCATGTTTCCTCTCTTCTCTCTTTTTCAATTTCATTGAAAAGATGAGAAGTGGCTAGAGTTTTCATGTGAAGAGAATACCTTTATATTTATATCTATAGGGTTTAGGTTAAAAATTTACTTGTACAAAATTAACCATAATCCTAATATATATATATTAATATTTGTCCAAGGGCCTTTTTGTCACTCTAAAATTATTAATTTCAAAAATTAAATATGATATCAAATATCATTTAATTTGAAATTAAAATTTAATATGTAACCTATATTATGATATAAATTACATATTTGATTTTGAATTAAATAAAATTTAATTTAAAAATCAAATCCTATATTAAATGATTATCTAATAATCATTAATATAAAAACTGTATATTAAATATTTTAATATATAATTATAAAGTGTGACATTATATACTTATTAATCAAATTAATAATTATGTCAATAAATAATTCTCAAGTGTTTAATTTTTTTCAAGTGAGTTCATAAACTATCCAATTATTCCATGAATTTTTATAGTGTAACGAGTTAACACGGGGACCAAATGGACCTACAATTCCGAGCTCCAGTAATCTTGAAATATTAATTAAAACTCTTTACTTAAATATTATGAATTATTAACTTTAGGTTATTCCACTAAAAACCTAAAGTTGTACTATCGTCACTGCATATATATTTTATACCGAATTTCATCGGCGTCCACCGATATAATCAATGCATACATATTGAACCTCCACGAGTATCTCATAATTAGAGTCTGGTCATAATGTCCGTTATACCCCTCTAATTATTTTGTGCCATAAGTACCATTCATTCTCTAATGGGCAATTTATTCATAACTATTATGAATATTAATCTTTTCATTCATAATAGAAAGACTTGAGCGCTCTAACCGTTCAAGTACCGAATCAACCCTTAAGGAAGATACTCATCTACTTCTCGCAGGAAGAAATGGATTCCATATCTATGTAAAACATCAATTGCCACATACCAAACTATGTCCCCAAAATACGTAGCTATTAACCGGGATTTCTTCACCAATCTCACCTTTGTAAATCAAAGGATATAGCCTATCATACAAGAGTTCGTAGTACACTCAAGATTCAGATTAACTCATATATGATCATGTTGGGTCCTCTAAGAACATGTCAAGGATCTATTAAGCATAAATAGATGTGAATACACAAAGTAAGATAGGATAAAATACTTATAATGCTCGGTTGTATGGATGCGTAGACAACAAAAATTTGCTCCTTTAAGAAGTGCTCATAGCTCGCCTTTGTTTGTATGGTTGAGCTCCAAGCTTTGAATCAAGAATTCCAAACTCTAGGGATTGTTTCCCTATCACCTTAGTAGACTCCTTTAAGTGTTAGATTAGGAAAAATTTGCTACAAAATTTCCTTATCACCAATAGCAACTCTCGGCAATGTGCAAAGAGAAGAGAAGGAGATGCATTCACGGTGAAAGAGAAGAAAAAAGAGTTATGAGTGATAAGTTTTGATTTTCCAAAATCAAAGTAAGTAATTGTATGGGTTTTTAGGGGCAGAATCCGGTAACGCAGCGGAAGCGGTGGAAAATCGTATTTTCCAATTTCAAAAATTTTTCTCGGATTAATTAAATAAACATATTTATTTAATATTCCAATAATCAAATTATGAAATAAAATTCAATAAATCATATTTAGGTGAATTTACCAAATTACCCTTACTTGATATTTTTGTCCATTTTAGTCCGAAATTGATCAAATCAATTTTGAATGATTCTAAATCATTTCTAAGATGAACTTAGCATGTTCAAAACATCAAAACACCAAAACAACCAAAATCCCCAAATTTCTTCACTTTGGCCGAGAGCTCCATTAAGGGGGGGGGGGGGGGTTTGTACATTTTGTCATTTCATGCATCAAAACACATCAAGATGTAATCCAATGAACATGAAACTTTGTATGCATCATATACACACACAAATACACAACATATATGAAAAGCCCCAAATTTGGAATTGGTTATGAACCCTAATTTTTCAATTTCCACAAATTGGACAAATTAGACCAAATACATTAAATCAATTACTTCAATCATCATTCTTCCATCCAAGCCAAGTCTCAACACAATGAAACAACTCAAGATCAAATCTAGGTCATCTAAGAGTGGGTCAACAACTCTAGATTAGCAACATGGTTTCCAAAACCTTAAAAGAATGTTTATAACTACAATAGTCACAACCTTCCTTCACCATACATGCTCAACACTTCAATCAAACTTCCATCAACAAAAACACAAAGAAATAAAGAAAGAAATAATCTAAGAACATCACATGTTGAAGCCTAGAACCTAAGGAACATTTTCCTTTCTAATAGCAAGTTTGAAAAACTTACTAAATTCCAAGCTTTCTTTGATCTTTCTTTCTTTCTCAAGCTTTCGTTAAGTTTCTTCAATGGAGTTTCTTTTTTAGTAAAGTGTATTAGGTTAAGTGTAAAGTGAAATGAAAATCAATATATACTTGTAACATTTAAGCCTTGGCCGAAAATGACTTTAGCAAATACAAGTCATGTAATTTCAATTTCATTTCAAGTTTATTTAATCAACTTGCATATATATCTAAATACAACTTTATTAGATATTTAATTAAGTCAAAAAAGGCAACTAATATCATTTACTTTAAATATCCTAATGTAAGATATTTATATTTTAATTAATTTAATCATTTAACAATTAAATAATTAATTAATTAATCAAATACAAATATATTAAATATATGTATAATATTTACATTAAATATTAAAAATATATATTCATTTAGGATATAAGTCAAATAACTCATTTTGACTATTAATTAATGTGTATTTAAATTAATCCAGTATTAAAAGTAAATACACAATAATTAGGCAAATGACTATCTAGTCCCTTTAGCACGTATCTTGCGTTTAACCTTTAAACGACTTTATAAATAATCAATATTATTTATTAATGTTGCTCTAGTGCTCTACGAGTATGTTTCATTATTGAGACTCTCTAGATTCAGGTATATCCGTCACGAAATCAAATTTCGTGTCCATAATCTATCCACCCGTAGATTATGACGATCACGGATAATCTCGCTGAACCATACAGGTCGAGGTCATGGCAAATGTATAATTCCTCTGTCACAGGTATCCGGATAAATCCCAGAGATACAAATGTAAACGTCAAATCTCTATGGGGATTATCCAGTCGACTATTCCATTAGCAATCTCTAAAAGAATGTTTAGAACTAGCTTCTAAACTTTACCACGGGCCCATGGTTTTATCTGATTGCTAATCATATGGACTACCTATGCTCTGGTACACAGAACTGACGGATCCTATCTTGATACACATAGGACACCCTGAGGATCTATCTACACCCAACGAACAAGCGGAGGTCTGATCTTAATAGATCGGTGACGTGACTGTCGTCTAAGTGTACAAGATGTCTCATGTGCCCACAATGACATCTCAAGTCTAAGAATCACAAGTGCTACTCAACCCAAGAAGATTCTTATTGACGCTGGTGTACCATCCATTAAGAATCTTTGGTGAGTCGTTCAATGTTTATCCGCTATAAACACCTACACGTCTATACTAGTCTCCAAGACTAATGGTTCATTGAGAAACCATTGGAATCATATATTCCAGTATACAACATGTACCGGTCTCAACGGGTTTACTATACTGACCAAGTAGTGTAAACCTTGACCAGGAACTGTCTGAGAATGACAACGTCATGATACTACTCAATGTCCGTTGCGACGCTTTTGCAACTATATCATGACTAATCATTCTAGGGTCATTACGTCTTTACCATATAGAAAGATAGATTATATTATAGAAACTGCATATATTAGTCATAATAATAATGTTTTACAGAAGTATTCAAAAGAAATACAACCGGGAATTGGCGCTCTGAGCACCAACCCCAACTGTAATACCAAATCTCAAAGTTTGGTAAAGGTCACTCACCCTTCAAATAAAATAATGGAAGTGTGTTTTACAAGTTAAAAATCATGTAACAACTTCCATCACCAGAAAGTGATGAGATTGACTAGTGATGTGACTTGATGTGGGCCCCACTTTAATTCAAAATCTGAGTGGGCCCGGTAAACATATTCCGGGCTCAGATTCATTAATTCCGAATTAACGAATTTTTCGTTGCGACTTAATTAAATCTAATTTAATTAAATAATAATGCATCGCAAAATTATTACGAAAGTCGCTCGCGAATTAATTCTAAATTAATTCGCAAGCCCGAATTAAAATCCAATTTTAATTCCGCTTTGAAATATAATTTCATTTAATATATCGAATATATTATTTAATCGATTAATTCTAAATTAATCGTTCTCTCTCTGCTATTTGAATTTTATCCCAGATAAATTTTTTCCGTAATTAATCCTAGATTAATTTTATCTCTCTCATAATTAATCCCAGATTAATTCTGTTCGAGTCATACGTCATCGGTGAATCTTCGAGAAGCGACCCATGAGATCCCTGGATATGTTGGCAGTAAATCTGGTCGTCGGACTATCTGAACACGTGCGTACCTCGTACCACGTTCTTACCAATTTACAAGACATGGTTGGCTCTAGCAAAGCACCGTGCCTACCCAATTCTCCAGAAATATTCTTTGTCAGGCGTAGTATACGTAGTATTGCGTATTGCGATCCAGTATCGGATGTCACATGCAAGGCCTGAGGTTGGAATAGTACATGCCCCGTACGAAGCATATATCGGATCACTAGCAACCAGTCTCTTTAATCGGATAATCATGACCTTGTCATATTATCCCGATGGTTGCAACACATTAGAGTACCAGTTCTGTATCCCAGTGTGATCATCATCTCCATATAACTGAAGTGATACTTCCATCTTGACATCACACCCAATACACTATGATTCTCAATAAACCCAGAGGAGGCGTACACAGAACCTGTTAAAGCCCCGGACGACCAAAACCAAAGCGTACTGATTGTCGCAAGTATTAGCGATGCAAGTCTCAGGTTAAGACCAAATACACCTACCCTGATTCAGATTCTCATAGACACATAGTCATACTACCAATGAGATTCCGAGGGGTTTATCCAGAGCGAAGCTGTTTCTGTACCATCGACACACACAACCTCATATCACACTTGCATAAGTATCCAATACTTAAATATATAAGAACTATGTTGTTACGCTTCCATAACACGCACAAGTGAAATACTAGTCTATTCTGTATTATCGATGTCCAGTCTCGATAATACTACGACTAGGGATATTTAATGATTAAACCTTTGTGGATTGATACTGTCTCATATCTTATTAATCCGGAACTAATGATAAGGACTTTTATCATTTATGTATTCAAGTAATCTAATTACAAAATGATAAAATAGCAATTTCCATTGTCACATAATTAATTTGTACAAAAACCACAATGTCTTTTACAAATAGTGATGCTATGGGTCACAATTGTCCAACAATCTCCCACTTGGCCTATAGCCAATCACTCAAGTATCTAATACCTGAACTATGTACATATCGCTCAAATTTTTACTGAGGAATAGCTTTCGTCAGCGGATCTGCAATGTTGTCATCTGATGTGACCTTCTCGATCTTCACATCGCCACAATGTATGATCTCACGAATCATATGGAAACATCGAAGAACATGCTTGGATTGTTGATGAGACCGCGGTTCCTTAGCCTGCGCTATAGCCCCGTTATCGTCACAATACAAAGGAATGGGCTCAGCTGCTAACGGAACTACTCATAATCCAATTAGAAATTTACAGATCCAAACTGCCTCTTTTGCTGCTTCAGCTGCAGCAATATATTCCACTTCTGTTGTTGAATCGGCAACAGTCTATTGCTTGGAAGATTTCCAGCTTACTGCTCTGTTGTTCAAACAAAATATGTACCCGTATTGTGACTTACAGTCGTCTTTATCGGTTTGGAAACTTGCATCGGTATACCTTGTTACCTCAAGTTTTCCATCTCCATATATTAAGAAAGCATCCTTAGTTCGTCTAAGATACTTAAGGATGTTCTTAACCGCCATCCAATGACCATCACCTGGATCGGCCTGATAGCAACTACACATGCTCAAAGCATACGAGACATCAGGTCGCGTACATATCATGGCATACATGATCGATCCGACTGCAGAGGCGAACATGATCCGACTCATGTTGTCTCTCTCAACTTGAGTTTTAGGACACATGTCCTTAGATAGAGTGACGCCATGTGACACTGGCAACAGTCCCATCTTGAACTGATCTATGTTGAATCTCTTCAACACTTTGTCAATATATGTGCTCTGGGAGTCCAAGCAGCTTTCCAGATCTATCTCGGTAGATCTTTATTCCTAGAATAAAGGCTGCTTCTCTCAGATCTTTCATAGAGAATTTTAATGAAAGTCAAGCTTTCACCGATTGTAGCATGGGAATGTCATTGCCAATAAGCAATACATCATCAACGTAAAGGACAATGAATGTCAGTGCGCTCTCACTAACCTTCTTATATACATAAGGATCATCCTCGTTTTGAATGAAATCATATTCTTTTATGATCTCATCAAAACGTTGGTTCCAAGAACGCGATGCTTGCTTCAATCCATAAATGGATCGATTTAACTTGCAAACTTTGTCTGCATGTTTTGGTACGACAAAACCGTCAGGATGTTACTTATAAACATCCTCCAAAAGTTTTTTGTTAAGGAAAGCAGTTTTGACGACCATCTGCCATATTTCATAATCGAAATATGCAGCAATAGCAAGCATTATCCGAATGGATTTAATCATGACAACATGTGAAAAAGTTTCATCGTAATCGACACCATGTCGTTGACGATACCCTTTCGCTACAAGCCTAGCTTTGTATGTTTATATGTTGCCATCCATGTCGGTCTTCTTCTTGAAGACCCATTTGCAACCAATTGGCTTTACGCCTTCTAGTGCATCAACCAGTGTCCAAACTTGGTTGGTGTACATGGAATCCATTTCGGACTTCATGGCCTCTTGCCATAAAGTGGAGTCCATATCTTGTATCTCTTCCTCATACGTAGCCGGCTCGTTATCCTCAATAAGATTAATATCCACATGAGGTGAGATCAGAAACCCATACCTCTCAGGTTGTTTTCTGACTCTCTCCGACCTACGCGGTTCTTATGTATTCGAAGATTGTGGTACAGTCTCATCCCTGATGAACTGTTCATGTTCCGTTAAAGATTCTGTGCTAGGAACATTATCACTCTGATTTTCATCGAGTTCTACTTTCCTCCCACTTACCACTGCATTTAGGAATTCCCTATCAAGGAAAACCGCATGTAGAGCAACAAATATATTGTTCTCTTGTGGGTGATAGAAGTAATATCCTTTGGTTTCCCTAAGATAACCAACAAATAGGCACTTATCCGATTTGGGTTCTAGTTTGGTACTATCCAAACGTTTAACGTATGCCCATCATCCCCAAATCTTCAGGAATGAGAAACCCGATTTCTTTCATGTCCATATTTCATACGGAGTCTGTTGAACAGACTTCGACAAAGCCTTATTCAAAATAAGTATTGCACTGTTCAATGCATATCCCCAGAAGGAAATTGGTAGCTCAGTGCGACTCATCATCGACCTTACCATATCCAACAAAGTTCGGTTTCTCCGTTCGGACACATTGTTTAATTGAGGTGTACCAGGAGGAGTCCACTGTGAAAGAATACCATACTCTTTCAAGTAATCAAGAAACTCATTGCATAAGTATTCTCCACCACGGTCCGACCGTAATGTTTTAATACTTTTGCCGGTCTATTTTTCCACTTCGTGTCGAAACTCTTTGAATTTCTCAAAGGTTTCAGACTTGTGTCTCATAAGATACACATAACCATAACGCGATGCATCATCCATAAAGGTTATGAAGTATTCATATCGACCTCTAGCCTGGCTAGACATGAACCCACATACGTCACTATGAACGAGGGCTAACAGTTCGGTGGCACGTGCACCTTTACCACTAAAAGATGTTTTAGGCATTTTGCCTAATAAATAAGATTCGCAGACGTCATATGAATTTGGATCAAATCCGTCCAAGTACCCACTCTTCGAAAGTGTGGATATGCGAGTCTTGTTAATATGTCCTAGACGACAATGCCACATATAAGTTTCATCTTTATTACTTAATTTAAGCCTTTTGTTTGTTACATTATATGTTTGAGATTGATTTATATTCAAAATATAAAGACCATTATTCACATCAACACTGCATATCTCAATATTATTTTTATACACAAAACACTCAGTGTTTCTAAATACAAATGTATACCTACATTCGGCTAATAAAGATACAAAAATAATATTCCTAGTCAAACTAGGTACATAATAACAGTCTGATAGATTTAGTACATGCCCCGAGGGCAGTTCCAAAATGTAAGTCCTTACAGCCAAAACAGCGACTCTGGTCCTGTTTCCAACTCGTAGATCAATCTCCCATGAGGCTAGTTTCCTGCTAATCTGTAGATCATGCACATCAGTACATATATGAGTACCACAACCAGTATCAAAAATCCAATTTTTAAAACTAGAATCCAATTTTTAAAACTAGTAGTAGACATGTTTATTTTTATAACAAGCATACTTGAAGCCGGTGTCTTGCCCGCTTTTTGTTCCTTCATCTGCGCCTTGTACTCATGGCAGTCACACTTCCAGTGACCCCTTTTGCCACACTACAGACAGACATCTTGGGATTTTTCATTTGCATTCCCAGAAGACTTTGACGATTTGGCCTTGCCCTTCTTCTTCTTATTCTTCTTCTTCTTTACACCTCCAGTAGCCTTCGGCCAAGCCTTGGCAGACTGGGATGTTGAAGCGAAGTGCGCCTCGCGCTTTTTGCCCTTTAAAAGCTCTTTTTTTGCTTCACGCATCATAGACATCAACTCTCCAAGAGTATGATCTTGGTTCATCATATTGTAGTTCATGATGAACCCGCTCCATCTGTCAGGGAGAGACTGTAAGATCAAATCTATAGAAGTCTCAGCCTCAAAGACTATGCCTAGTTGTCTCAGCTGTTCGATGTCAGCAATCATCTACGACACATGGTGCTCGATAGATGTACCCTCTGACATACGAGCGCGAAATAGCTTTTTCTGAAACTCATACTTCTGCGATTTAAGGTTAGATCGATGAAGGTCCTTCAATTTCTTCATCATTTCATAGGGATCCAATCCCTTGTTTTGACGACGGAATTGTGGGGTCATCGCAGCAAGCATAACAGATTGAGCAGCTGAGTTGTCATCGCTGTGAGTCTTCCAAAGTTCAAGCTCAACTAGCTGCTCATTTCCGGGCTTAGGCCCAAGAGGTTTCTCTATTGTATAGAGCAACTTCTCAGACCCCAGGACAATCCTGAGATCCATTTCCCAGTCAGGAAAATTTGCGCCATTAAAGACATTTTTGCCCATGACGATGTCCCTAACGCTGTTCTTTCTCGTCATCTTAATTGCAATAGTCTAACTATTTAATTAACGATTTTTGGGTACAGTCCAACTGTTACAAGAAAAATAATAAAATATGAGTCCAACTAATAAATATATAAAATTGACGAAATAATTTGAAAGCGCGTATTTGGCAAGTATTTGAACGAAATTGCAAATTCAATATTGGCCTCCCACTATTTTTCGGCGAGCCTCTAACCCTCTGTTGAGTACTCGGGAAACCTAGTTTCCTAGTGGGCTAGGATCCCGTTAAATAACACACTGATGAGCGGAAAATATATCAATATTTACCGCTTCTTTTACTTAATATTTTGTTTAGTTTCTCGGGTTTGATGAACGTTTTGATGTGTTTTAGTTTATTTTACAGATAAAATAATATTGGGACACAATTAAATCATTTATGATGAAATGTGGGTCAAATAAGAGCAAAAATTGGACTTGACATATTAGTTTTGGAGATTAGAAACTTGAAAGGGCGTTTTAACGAAGTGCAGTTTTGGAAATTCCAGTTTTGCGCATCTGTCGTACTTTGGGCATAAATTTTTACTCCGATATCGGATTGAGCTGTTCAAGTTCCAGATTAAAGAAGACTCAAATATCTACAACTTTGAAAGACAAAATAATTTTGAATTCTGAAGATTTAATGACCGACATTGATGAACCATCCAGAAGTGTGTTGTGTGTAATTATTAAAGTCATTTTCAATCATTTTCAAAGCAAAAAATAAATTAATAAAAATTATCAAATCACCACCAAACATGATAAGCAATTAGTGGAGAAATTAATAATGGATTTGGTGGAGCAATTAGTCGATCAATTAATAATGGATTTGGTGGATGATTTGATGGAGGCAAAATTTTGCCTATAAATACCAAGTCATTTCATTTGTAAAATCATACTTTCTTCTAAGGAATTCCTTAAGAATACTAAGAAGATTGTATCTTATTTGTTTATTTACAGTTTTCAGTAATTAATTTCCGCTTTCGCACTTTCTTTTCTTTACTTTTCAGTTTTTACTTTCCGCAATTTACTTTTACGCACATTACTTTTCTTTCTTTAATTTTCAGTTTTTACTTTTCAGTAATGAGGAGGTAACTCCCCTTTGCTGGGGTAAAATGTAAAACTTTTATTACTAATATTTAGATTAATCTCCCTTAATTATAATATATAAACTAGTTAAAACCTGACTTAACGAGGATACCGCCATATTGGTCGGTTGGTAATTATTTAAATTGGTTTTAACCTGACTAAACTCGATACCGCCTGATTGGTCGGTTGCTAATTAATTATTAATTTGACTTAATCTGGATACCGCCTATATGGCTGGTTGGTAATTATCATGCAAAGTTAATATATTATATTAAGGGAGATATCTAAAATAGAAGTAATAAAAGTGGATCCTTTTACCTCAGCATTTTCTTTTATTGTACTTTTACTTTATCTACTTTTCAGCAATTTACTTTCAGCATTTACTTTTCAGTAATTTACTTTCAGCATTTACTTTTCAGCATTTAATTTTCAGTATTTAATTTCAGCATTTACTTTCCGTCATTAATTTTTCAGCAATTTACTTTTCAGCATTTTACTTTATGTCTTTTATTTTATTTAAATTTTTACTAGCCCTAGTTATGTGTCGTAACTAAGTTAGTTATCTGGGGTTGTGATGAATTATAATATCACCGGTTTATAAGGGGTTATTTTATAGTTTGGGTAATTTAAAGGTTTACTTATTAAGTCTTAGCTTAATGCGTCTTGTTAATTGGCCACTAATAAGATTGATATGGTAAATCTAAAATAAACTTGACAAATGAATTTTAGGTTTCAGCCTTAGACTTAATAGCCCACGATCTTCCTTGAGGATAGATAACCCTTTAATAGATTTCCTTACAGGATAGACATATACCTGTCGGGCGGGGGTGGCCATAATTGGAACTTAAACTTAATGAATCCAGGTAATTTGGTTGACATAGACATATGGTTCAATTGGATTATACTGGGTATTTGCGTCTGACCATCGACAGATGCTTTCGCATAATTTAGTGTTACAGGTTAGTAACCGATATATTACACAAAAATGAAATAACCACTTCATCTTTAAAATGATATTGGAAGATTCACAACCCTAGACAGTTTCCTAATATTGAATTTTCTTAAACCTACTTTCGCGCAATTTTATTTACTTGTTTTTAAATTCAAAATCATCACCATTTCAAATCAATTAATCAACCTGTTAGATACTAGTAATCATTTGACCTCATAAAATTAATAGATTAGGTATTAAGTCCTTGTGGGATCGATACTTTTTATAATACTTGAACGATACGTGAGCTTGCGTTATACGCGTGTGATTACGCATCGGTCACACACAACCTTCACTTTGGCCAACAAGCTGTATGATATTTAACTAGGTAGATTTCTAAGATCAATTGGATCTCATCCAACTCCTAGATTCTGCAGGTGGACCTCCAAGTCCGAAACATATATACAATATATATGACAATATATCCAATATATTTTCCTAACCTTTTCCTCTGAATCAACTAAGCATTGGCTTTGGCTCAACAAGCTTAATGATTCCAGTTAAGCGGGACCCATTGACCTTGGAAAGCTTCGTAATCCATATCGATGAACAAGAAGTGATCTTGACTTTGGCCAACAAATCACAACTTGCCCAAGACATGCGATATAGGACAAATCTCTCA
The DNA here is from genome assembly GCA_019454045.1 of Zanthoxylum bungeanum. NCBI lineage: Eukaryota > Viridiplantae > Streptophyta > Magnoliopsida > Sapindales > Rutaceae > Zanthoxylum > Zanthoxylum bungeanum. The sequence continues at coordinate 20,432 of SKCR01045680.1, read as the reverse complement.
TGGTTCAAACACATCCGCGATGGACATTGATTTTGACTTTGGCCAACAAACCAATGCCAATCTTGGATCTTGAGAAAGAACCACTCAATGGAAGGAAATAATTTAATATTTGTTTGAGGGTTTTTCACGTAAATTGGCAACCAATTTATTATCTTTGATTAGGTCTCATCATAAACCCTTAAGCATGCATTCTAAAAGCATAATAAGGCGTGAATTAAAATAATAATGATATGCGGATGGATATTTAACAAATTGTTCCTAGAAAAAATCTCTCCATTTCCTCTCCCCGTCTAGTACTATTCTAACTTCTACCCAATTACATTACATTATTAAAGAAACCTCATTTACTTTGAAGGGAATTGGTGAGAAGAGAATTACAAAGAGTCAAGAGATAAAGGCTGGACACGCAGGTCCAATTTAATAAATTCTAAATTTATTACAACAATTTCCAAAATTGCCCTCACCCATCTAATATCCATCCGGTATACATTATTGTTGGGTTTTCTAGGTCAAACCAAGATCAAATTAAGCAATGAAATGTGCGAATACAACAAAGTAAAGTAGCGGAAATACTCACTTTGATCGGATTTGCGATGCGATGAACACAAAAAAAATTTATGCCTCTTGAGACTCTCGGCCAAGCCCTTTGTTTGTGCTCCAAGCTCCTCTTTGTGTGGATCTTCAAGCTCCAAGCTTGGGTGTAGATTCCATGCTCATAGATGGGTTTCCCTATCACCTTTGAATGATCTTTGTGTGCTAGCACTAGGAAGAATTTGCAACAAATTTCTTCCTTGGAGTTATGTTGTTCTCGGCAAAGGAGAAGCAAAAGAGAGAGATGAAGATGGTCACGCCCAATGCATAAGAGAGAGGAGAAAAAGAGTGAAGTGTTGAATATGTTTTCAAAAAACAAAATTAAAAAATGATATACCAAATCCACGATTTTGGTAAAAGTCATTCAACTTTTCACACTTGAGTGTTTGGTAAGCAACCATCAAATCCCATCAACTTTCATCAACCAAAAGGTGATGTGATTTGTGATGTGACATGTGGGCCCCACTTGATTCAAAATCTGAGTGGGCCCGCAGACACTCCCGGGCTCGGGTTCGCTAATTCCGAATTAACTAATTTTCCGTTGCGACGTAATTAAATCAAATTTAATTAAATAATTATGCATAGTAAAATTACTATTCACGTCGCTCGCGAATTAATTCTAAATTAACTCGTTCGCCCGAATTAAAATCTAATTTTAATTCCGCGTCGAAATCTAATTTCGTTTAATATATCAAATATATTATTTTATCGATTAATTCCAAATTAATCGTTCTCTCTCTTTAAATAGTATTTTATCATAGATAAAATTTCTCTGTAATTAATCCTAGATTAATTTTCTCTCTCTTATAATTAATCCCAGATTAATTATGTTCGAGTCATACGTCATCGGTGAATCTTCGGGAAGCGACCCATGAGATCCATGGATATGTTGGCAGTAAATCCGGTCGTCGGACCATCCGAACACGTACGTACCTAATACTACGTTTTTACCGATTTACAAGACATGGTTGGCTTCTAGCAAAACACCGTGCCTACCCAATTCTCCAGAAATATTCTTAAAAGAATATATAATCTATATCAGGCGTAGTATACATAATATTGCATATTACGATCCAGTATCGAATGTCACGTGCTAGGCCTGGGGCTGGAATTGTGTCTGCCCCGTACGAAGCACATATCAGATCTCTGGTAACTAGTCTCTATAATCGGATAAACATGACTTAGTCATAATATCCCGATAGCTGCAACATACAAGAGTACCCGTTCCTTATCCTACGTGGCCATCATCTCCATATGACTGAAGTGATACTTCCATCTTGACATCACACCCAATACACAACGATTCTCAATATACCCAGAAGAGGCGTACACATAATCTGTTAAAGCCCTGGACGACCAAAACCAAAGTATATTGATTGTCGCAAGTATTAGCGATGCAAGTCTCAGGTTAAGACCAAATACACATACCCTGATTTCGGACTTCCATAGACACATAGTCATACTACCAATGGAATTCCGAGGGGTCTATCCAGAGCGAAGCTGTTTCCGTACCATCGGTAAACACAACCTCCTATTACACTTGCATGAGTATCCAATACCCAAATATATGAGAACTATGTCGTTATGCTCCCATAACACGCACAAGTGCAATAATAGTCTATTCCGCATTATCGATGTCCAATCTCGATAATACTACGACTAGGGATATTTTAATGATTAAACCTTAGTGGATTAATACTGTCTCATATCTTATTAATCTGGAACTAATCATATGGACTTTTATTATTTATATATCCCGGTAATCTAATTACAAATGATAAAAGAGCAATTTCCTTTGTCACATAGTTAATTTGTACAACAACAACATGTTCTGTACAAATAGTGATGCTATGGGTCATAATTGTCCAACAATTATTCATACAATACATCTATGTATTCACAGAAAGCATGTTATTCAATCAATCTAATCCAATTAATTAATCTTTGAATTAAGTGATCATTCAATGTTCAAACAACGATTTGATTTGCGTGAGTCCAACTCGTTTAAGAATAAGTACTCAAAGTGCGTATTCTTGAATTATATCGAACTACAATTTTAAATCCGATTTAATTTGTATTCAATATTAATTCTTATTTAATTCCAAATTAAATAATTACACTTTATTAATGTGTCTTTACGACTTAGATTCTAAATCTAATCTTAATGGGTCTCAAAGGCCCAATTAACATCCAATGTCAATTTAATTAAAGTCCAATGGGCTTTTAATTAATTCATAAGGCATGGGCTTTGGCTCATATGGGTCAAACCCAAATACCAAGGCCCAATAAAGGAATCACCCTATTTGCCATAAAATTAATTTCGGCCCATGAGGCCCAATTAAATTTAAAAGGCCCATTTATTATATTTGGACTTTATGGAATGGTTTTAGGCCCAATTTGGATCCAATCCAATTGTCCTAAACCAACTTCGCCCAACCAAGCCCATTAGGCCCAAATATAACAATTTTATCCCAATTCCAAATTGAAGCCTAATTAATTAAATTCCAATATTCCAATTATCACATTTTTTTTTAATTAAAGTGTATAATCATAATTAATTAGTTAAATTAACATTTCCAAAACACCAATTTAATTAATTAATCATGCTTTATCATTTTCAATATATGTCCAACATAATTGAAGCAAAATCAAGTCATAACATGCTTCTCTATTTCACGGCATTTTGGGCATTTTATATCCGATTTTGATTTCAATCGAATTAAATCACAAATCAATATACTCATGCATTTAAACACATTCAATGGTCTAAAATCAAAAAAATCACTATGAGTTTCTAAGGTTCATATATTCGGCCATGACATTCAATTTGGGGAAAATTAATCTAATCAATTTTTCTCAAAATTAATCATGCATAACTCTAAGTTATCATAATCTAAGCATAACCAAACTTTCAATTTGAAGATATCATGCTCAAAATCACAAAATCCCCAAAATAAATTCTATGAACCCTAATTCATTTCATGCTTAAATTGGCTCATGATACAATTGTTGGCTTATCTAAGAACATGTCAAGGATCTATTAAGAATAAATAGATGTGAATACACAAAGTAAGATAGCTGAAAATACTTACAATGCTCGGTTGTATGGATGCGTAGACAATAAAAATTTGCTCCTTTAAGAAGTGCTCCAATCTCTCATTTGTTTGTATGGTTGAGCTCCAAGCTTTGAATCAAGAATTTCAAACTCTAGGGATTGTTTCCCTATCACATTTGTAGACTCATTTAAGTGCTAGCTTAGGAAAATTTTGCTACAAAATTTCCTTATCACTAAGAGCAACTCTCGGCAATGTGCAAAGAGAAGAGAGGGAGATGCATTCACGGTGAAAGAGAAGAAAAGAGAGTGATGAGTGATATGTTTTGATTTTCCAAAATCAAAGTAAGTAATACCAAATCTCAAAGTTTGGTAAAGGTCACTCACCCTTCAAATAAAATAATGGAAGTGTGTTTTACAAGTTAAAAATCATCTAACAATTTTCATCACCAAAAAGTGATGAGATTGACTAGTGATGTGACTTGATGTGGGCCCCACTTTAATTCAAAATCCGAGTGGGCCCGCTAAACATATTCCGGGCTCGGGTTCGTTAATTTCGAATTAATGAATTTTCCGTTGCGACTTAATTAAATTAAATTAAATTAAATAATAATGCCTCACAAAATTATTACGAAAGTCGATCGCGAATTAATTCTAAATTAATTCGCGAGCCCGAATTAAAATCCAATTTTAATTCCGCTTTGAAATCTATTTTCATTTAATATATCGAATATATTATTTAATCGGTTAATTCTAAATTAATCGTTCTCTCTCTACTATTTGAATTTTATCCCAGATAAATTCTTTCTGCAATTAATCCTATATTAATTTTCTCTCTCTCATAATTAATCCAGATTAATTATGTTCGAGTCATCTGTCATCGGTGAATATTCGAGAAGCGACCCATGAGATCCCTGGATATGTTGGCAGTAAATATGATCGTCGAACTATTCGAACACGTGCGTACCTCGCAGTGGCGTATCCAGAAATTTTAGTCAGTGGGGGCAAAAAAATTTTCAAACCAAAATAATATATAATTAATTCATACATATTTTTTGAAATTACAAGATAATCCTTATACTTTTGAAAATTATGCAATAGCCCTTAGTTTATAAACTTATAAATTAACCCAAAATTTTCAGAACTATATTTTTATCCATAATTTCTAAAAAATATTAATTTACCCTAAAAATTTAAGTAAGAATTTATTTTTAAAATTATGTATTTTAAGTTAATGTAGTATATTATATACTAAATTTCCGCTAATTTATTATATATTTAATCACTTTTTTTAATTAAATTATTAAAAGCCTAGTACTAAAACGCAACATTTGTGATTTGAACAATTATAAATAAAAAATAAATATACAAAATAATTATATTTATATTAATATGTGAATATTTTATAGATAACAACTATACACGACGTGATTTAGTAAAAGAATCACTACAAATATATCAATAAATTAGAAGATCAATAACCAAACCTAAGTATAAACATAATTATTTTTATTTTTATTTTTATTTTTATTTAAATGTAATGGAATCCCTATTCTTTTGCAAATGGAAAAACACATAAATGATTGGATTTAAAATGAAAAATAATCAAATATCTATACACATATAAATTAAATATAATTATTTTAGATATGTTTAAGAAATAAGATTGATACAAAAGTGTATTGGAATTTTTTTAATTAATTTGGGCTTGGGCCTATATATTATATTAAAAAATACAACTCAAAAAATTAAAAAATAATGTATTTATGAGTGTTGTTTAATTATTTATAATTTATAATATTAATATATATACATATAGATTTCTTTTTTAGAAAAAAAAAAAACTTGTGGGTCCAGTGGGGGCAGTTGCCCCCACTGGACCCAAATTGGCTCCGCCACTGGTACCTCGTACCACGTTCTTACCGATTTACAAGACATGGTTGGCTTCTAGCAAAGCGCCGTGCCTACCCAATTATCCAGAAATATTCTTTTAAGGAATATATAATATTTGTCAGGCGTAGTATACGTAGTATTGCGTATTGCGATTCAGTATCGGATGTCACATGCTAGGCCTGGGGCTGGAATAATGTATGCCCCGTACGAAGCATATATCGGATCACTAGCAACCAGTCTCTTTAATCGGATAATCATGACCTTGTCATATTATCCAGATGGTTGCAACACATTAGAGTACCAGTTATGTATCCGAGTGTGATCATCATCTCCATATAACTGAAGTGATACTTCCATCTTGACATCACACCCAATACACTACGATTCTCAATAAACCCAGAAGAGGCGTACACAGAACCTGTTAAAGCCCCGGACGACCAAAACCAAAGCGTACTGATTGTCGCAAGTATTAGCGATGCAAGTCTCAAGTTAAGACCAAATACACCTACCCTGATTCGGATTCCCATAAACATATAGTCATACTACCAATGAGATTCTGATGGGTCTATCCAGAGTAAAACTGTTTCCGTACCATCGACAAACACAACCTCCTATCACACTTGCATAAGTATCTAATACTTAAATATATAAGAATTATGCTGTTACGCTTCCATAACACGCACAAGTGCAATACTAGTCTATTCTGCATTCATTACATTTTCTTTCACCCACTAAATGACACATACTATTGTGTTTTATAATATATATTAGTTTGGTTCTAATGAGGGTTATGTTGAGGATCTTAATAAAAGATTAAAAAAATTCCAATTTTCAATACAATTAAAGATAAATAACAAAGCATTTAAAATATTTGTTTTCTCAATCTTTTATACATAACACCAGTTAGTATTTCCCGCAAAAATCCAAGACTTACCATAACCCTATTGAGAGTATTGACATGAAAATTCAGATAAGCATAAAATTCTTATTAGGGTTTGTGAAATATTATATGTATTGTGATAGTCAAGTGTTAACGTACTATTCCCCATTCATGGATTTGAAAAAACAAAGGTAAAATTACAAACATCATAACATAAAAATATAGATATTGAAAAATAAATAAAATGAACCACATCAATTGTCATTTCCACTGTGGCAAATGCAATTGAAAAAAGATATAATCACAAATACACTAGTCTATAGAGAATAGGTAAATATCACTGACCTCCCTCATGTCCCTTTATATTTTGACCAAAATACAAAAAGATTATACAAATTTCGGAACACATGTAACAGAATGAAGTATCACCCAGTTTTAGTCTGCAACAAGTAGTCGCCAACTGACAAGAACACATGTTCTCCCAACACCAACTTCACAGGAGGCTGGTTTTCGATGCACTCGACCGTTATCTGAAAGGCACAAGCTCGATGTGTTATACCATTTTATCTCGACTGAAACATATGAAGTCGGAAATCAGAACATACCTTGTCATTTCCGAGTTGGAAGTCGGACTTCAAGTTGGAACGGTCTCTCGATAGCAAGTAGATCTGCAGAGCTTGCGAGAATTTTGTGTTTCCTGCAACCATTGAAGAACCAATCTGTAACACATGCTCAAACAAATGCAGATACAAGAAGAGCAAGAGATTCAACCTGAATATAATGAAAGAACAGCATCTGAGTTGAACATTAGTGCTGGTCTGGCCAAACTAATTTTAAACGACAAATTTGATATGCCATGGAAACTCTCCTCTCCAATGATGACCTGTGTTTGGTACAAGAAGAATCACAAAGAATTGTTACGACAATATACGATGAATAACAAGATTGTAGCCGTAGGAACTAAACTAAGCAGTGATTAGTCCAAACAACTTACCGCATATGGTGGCATGATACTGGAAGGAAGCAATGGAGAACCAACTGAATCGCTGATGTAGTGTTCCTTCACATAAAACACAATTTAGCTAAGAAACATACGTACCGCAAATTCAGAGAAGCTACTCTGTCAGACATCAGAAGACTCTGGATTACAAACATATGCAGTGAAAATAATTATCAAATAACAAATATATAAAGGGACACCGGATAAAACAATTCTGCACATTATGAGGCAACAGCAGAGACAAAAAGGATGCATAAAAGAAAGTAAAAGAAATAGAGAGACGCTATGGAGAGTGGAATGCTTCTGTTATGTACACCGCTTTAAAGTTCTCAGACTTGGTGAGTTGAATGCTTAATCCAGACCATCTAGAAGAACCCAAGGTAAGTACACTATCTAAAAGAATCAAAGACGACAGAGAGAAGAGACTCTGAAAAGGATCAAAGAGAAAGCGAGAGAGGGACATCATTCGAAAGAATCACAGAGGGAGAGAAGAATGCATCAACAATATAGTCCATCGAAAAAAATCAAACACAGTGAACTATCCAAATGAAACATCAAGATATCAAGAAAAATAACTAATTAAGCATAGCCATTTACAAAGATAACCAAGGTCATGTATGTTTTAACAAATCCTAGTAACTTATTAGGCAACATATCCAGAAAAATCAAAATCTTATCATCATCAAGTATCCTATAAGTCATTCCAATATGAGGACATATATTGTCATAAATAAACAATTACAACCATTTAACATTAACAAAACCTCATAACAATTAAACATTAATAGATAAATAGAATAGAGGGCATAGCCCACATATCAAGGATGACTTACCTGTGAACTTAAAACTTGTTGGGACACCGATTTCTCTTCATCCAACGATTCAAAGTAAACCTCCACGGCGTCTGTAGGCTCAAGGGCAAATTTTTTCTTTAACTTCTGAATTCTATTAATAACCTACAGTAAGTGAATTTGAAGGGAAAAAAACAAGTATCAGGAACATCACTTTCTTTGTTAAATGAATTATAGACACCAATGATTCACATAATAGTGGTAAAATGGTCTCCTCATTAAAATCGTAAACTGTATCATCTGAGAGTTGTAGCATTTTTCCCCCAATTCATGTTATATAATATTCGAAAGATGTTCATTGCATGAAATAACATCAATGATTCACAAATAGTGGTAAAATGGTCTCCTTATTAAAATCGTAATGGCATCATCAGAGAGTTGTACATTGTTTCTCTAATGCAGTATAATTTTCAAAAGAATTTCATTGCATGAAAGTAGTGTATATATCAGAGTACATGTTACTATCAATAAAAAAACAAATATAAATCCTGTAGTGGAAAATTAACGATAACATACCTCACGGGCAACGCCAGCTTCAAACAATAACTCATCTGGACGAAAATCCAAAATCACCAAAACATCACCTGAAACATAGAACAAAAAGCATTTTCTGGTGCTGGTAGCAGAGAAGATAAGTAGCATATATACCAGCAGCATGAATCTTTTTCCTCATACATAATTGTCTTCAAATTTTCATTAATAATACTCACCATCTCCAGCAGCATCAATCTCCTTCTCTGTCATACCATCAGGGCGGTTAAATTCCCGGACAGCCTAATGTTAAAGAACATAATAAACATTAGCATATCAGTGAAGAATGCAAGCTTTGACCAGGTTATGTTTTTAGGGTCCCTATAGTTAATGTAACGAGTTCAAATCTTATTATTCACACCTCCAAACATTTGAATAGTTGCCTAGTCACTTTGTCACAAAATCTATTCTTACAAGAAAATCGGAACCCTCTTCATCCACATGGCATAGTATTGGTTCTCATACAGTTTACTTTTATATATAGAAGTAAAGAAGCGAATGATGATGCACCTTAATATCAGCCAGCTTCAAACAGTGTGTAGCAATAGTTACTTCTCCAGATTTCTCAAAAGCCAAGATATCTTCCTGAGACATTGCTTTAACTTCCTTAGCAACAACTCCCATTGATCTCCCAAGCCGTTTACCCAACACACTACATGGAACAATCACATGAGACTTCCTGTAAGCACAAAATAGAAATCCACAGCATTGCGAAGGAAGTAACAAATTAGATACCTAAAATCAGGCTCTGCACGTAAAGAAGCATACTTCAAAGTGTCATTACATGGAACAAGTGATCTTACATTGAGTTCCTCTAGCGCATACTGCAATACAAATTATGTACATATATCAAAAGCAAAGGAGTAAAAAAAGATGAACCTTTCTGCAGAGCATATTTGGCCAAAGATAGTTTCTAAACTCGATGACAGTCTTAATGATCATAAAATAAAACATTTTTTTAAGCTATATGAAACCCCAATCCAAAGGAACTAAAGGATCGTCCTTGTAACTTCTTTGTCCATTCTCTAATAATAGTAACGGTTGAGCTGTAAATTCTGTGTCCAAACTGATGAGGCATAATAGTATTGGTTGAATGACACATCACATGGTCCACATGATTTTTTTTTAAAAAAAATTATGTTATCATTCAGCCAATAATATTATGCCACATAAGTTTGTACAAAATAATTTGTATTTCTAGCATATTGATTTTAAAAAATAAAAAAGGGGGAGGTGAGGTGGGGAAAAGAAGAAGGAAAAAGGGAATAAGAGAACATCCCTGAAAGGCCACTGACATTCTGAAAACAATTCTAACTAACCGAATAATTCTGAAAAATACTAAAACAGAGCCAAAACGTTCTTAAGCAGAGTATCATCTAGATTTCGTAATATAAGAGCTTCCAGAGAGGATTATTGAATTGCCCAAAGTCAATCAGAGAAATGGGAAAAAAATAGAAGAAGCGTAAGCAAGGAAAGAAGAGGCCAAGAGTGGGGAGAGGCAAACAGAAAACCTCTGCAATCAAAACAATTTGAAAAAAAAAAAAGTAAATAAATAACATCTTTATTAGGACCAGCACGATGATAAAGACACATCTGTTTCTTTTATAAGTGCAGGCTAAGTGTATATAGCACACAGTAGCCATGTTTTTCACATACCTCTTTTAGTTTTCCAGCTATGTCATCAAGAAAGTCTGCATCAGGATGAACCACTATCATTTCCCTGCATTACACGAACAAAACTAAGAATTAGGAATGGAAAAGGATATGAAAAAGCTCTACAATGAAGGAAAAAAACAAAAAGAAATCATTACAGAGTGCAAACAAATGTGAAAAGAGTACCTGAGCGGTGATTTAATAGGTTTGTTGTGCCGCTCACGAATATTGCGGGCAAGATCAATGACTGTCATCATCCTCGCAACACTTTGCTCAATACGTTCATCCCTCTGAAATGGCATTAGAAATAAACAAAATTAGGTAGCTGAAAATGACTGAAAGGTTTCATTGGAATGAAGTTTCTGAAAGTTCAGCTAAGCTACTACCAGTACAGCTTCTCTCCCTGAATTAAACCATAACTTTTCTGAAAAATACAGACACCAAAACTTCAAAAGTGACAAAATTTTGGGCAGCATCCTCAGAAAACGTTATTAACAAATGTTCACTGCCACTAAAGCACAGAATCTGGATCAACGATCAGAATTGTTAAAAAGTAATATAGAACTTCTTTGATTGTCCAAAGTTGGTAATTTGAATATATGAGCATATTCAAACCCAACAATATGCTCTCCACATTCATATTCTAAGTACATTATAAAATGTTTTTAAACTTAAATTTGTAGTCTACAAACTTTTTACATTTCCAAGAGTATCCTATGCAACCAACACAAGATCAGTAGAAAATATACTTAAAGAGAGTACAAAATGCAATGAACATCTCATCATTTAAAATTGAAATCAAGATATTTCATGATTCTCCGCTAAATTGTTTAATAAATTTCATAAGTCAATTAACATTGTAAAATTTTGAAATCTCATAGGGGTGTAGCATTTTGAAATGATATCATAGTAGGGTGAAATGCCAGAAACGATATAATTAGGAACATGGTATAAGCATTTGGTTGGATTGAAATAGCATCATCCCCTTTGGACAGACTTACGGAAAGGCATCAAATTAGATCACTTTGAAGCTTATGGAATGAAACACTACAATAAATTGTGACAAATCCTGTCAACCAGACAAAATCAACTAGATTAGAAGGGATGTGAATAGAACCTTTCCTTCTTCTTTCGGAAAACTGCAAAAGTGAATGCTTTCCTCCGATCCACTGCAAACCTTTCTCATATTTTGATAAAGAGTTTCCGTGAAGAATGGTGTGAATGGAGCCATCACTTTACATGAAGTTAAAAGCACCTGAGAACCACAAATAGAAGAAAGTAAGACAATTTAAATTATCATAATCATTGCAGGTAAAAAACTGCATAATTCACAATGATCATAATGACGATAATGATGATAATTATAACCAAGATATCAACAGAGATGAACCATATAGAAGAAGATCTACAGATTCATGCAGACATATTTCTGCCCATTCTTCTTCTTGAATTAAAGGCTGATATGAACTTTCTAAGGAAATTTATTGCCTTAATCAACTGAACTTTTTTATAATTTAAAAATTAATCAGTTTGTAGTAACTCTATCTAACCAACCATACAGAGAGTTTAATTACGATTGCAATACACTTCTATCTTCATTTTGGAGTCTATTATCATTATAATCAAACACGCTTCCCTAGAAGATCTGCTTGTTAAACATATTATATATATCAGTACTGTGGTTACCCCGTGTCAGAAAAATGGAAAAAAAAAATCCATCACAAAGTACCGTATTCCATTAAATTTTAGAACAATCTCCAAACAGCTGCTTAATGTACTAAAACTCTAATATAACGTGTTAAACAATAAATTTTGGACTTAGTGATACATACGTTATAAAGAGTTGAGAGAGCTGTACAGCAGTCATCTTCTACAGTTCGGCCTTTTAGTCTCTTGCGGTTAAATCGCACATAAATATTTGTAAGGTTGTCAAGAAACTTCAAGAGATAAGGAACCACCTACAAAACATGCATATATGTTTACTAGTGCTATTGCATTAAACACCAAGATCAGGTGAACAAAACAATCAAGAATTATTCTGAGAACACAAATTTGGTAAGAACCTTTAAAACAATATTATGAAACAATCAAGGTGTTGCATCAACATACTACCTGCCTCAAACATGACTGGTATTTCAACATCCAGCATTAGTTAGAATTCTAAAACGACAGTCCATCTAATTTTTTAAGAAAGAAGCCAACATCATGAACTGTCCAAGTAGGGTTCAGTGATATTTAACTGTGTAAAGTCGATATCCTTCCATTTCTTGGCGGACAAAATGAACAAGACTCTGAGTGGCTGAGTTGATCCATTGGTCAAGTACATTAGAAGACTTTTGAAGAGTTGCTAGATCAATTGGAATGAAGGTTGCACCTCCCTCAATCTCAAATCTTTTTGCATTCTGAACAAGGAACCTATATGCATTATACCATGGAAGAAAAACATCTTTGACCTGGATTAAAATTAAAATAGACATTAGTATAATTAACTAAGTAATAAAACTATTGGCACTTATGATATTGAAGAAAGTAATACAAGATAAGTCAGAACCATAAGCTAAGATTTAATAACTGAAACAATACTCACAACTGCAAAAACTCCATCCTTTTTGAAACGCAAGGTCTCGGCACGCACGACTGGAGAATTTATGAGGTATAATCGTAAAGCATCCTGTGAAATAAGTGCAAAAGAAATTCTAGTAAGCAGTTTAAACTCTTCAAAGAATTTACAAGACATTCAGTTGAAGGCATTAAACAAGGAAACAAAAATTGAATAGTAAGATAAAAGTTTAGAATGGAAAACTTACAGCACCATAATCATTTATCACATCTATAGGTGATGGATAGTTCTTCAGCTTTTTACTCATCTTTTTTCCATCCTCTGCCAGGACAAGTCCATTGCAGATGAGATTCCTAAATGCAGGTTTCCCAAATAATGCAGTAGATAACACCATGAGAGTATAGAACCTGCAGGTTCAAAAACCTTGAGAATGAAAATCCACTGCCAGACTTAATTAGTTTGGAGAACTATGAATTCCTTTTCTTTATGAGCTAAAGAATTCGCTCTCCAAAAGTTATAAATTAATCACTAATCCATATAATTAGAGCCACGAGGTAGTTAATTTATCAATGATATATGCAGTCAATCAATAAAGACTATCTACAACCAAAAGGAAGGGTAAAGGACATGTACATAAATAAATAAACAAATTACTGTAGAAGATAAAATTACGGATTGAGGAAAAGCACAAGGCAAGGAGAAAGATACGGTAATTAACAAACTTCTAATGAAAGATATTTGATATGTAAAAGCAGTGCAGGAGATAAAATTACACTTTGAGGAAGGTAAAATCCATGCATCATATGTTTTGGAATCATTCACTTTGCCCAACCTCCAATAAGAGTAAACAAATTTCCACTCAAAAAAAAAAATTCACATACACAAGATTCTGCCATGGATTTGTTGATTAAGCTTCTGGAAGATTTAACTACTTATGTAATCAGCCATGACATACATCAATTGTCCAATCGGGCAAGTATTGTGAGCTTATATATCTAAAAGGATAGAGGAGGAGAGAGGACCAACCATCCACGAGTTTGGTCCAGCCCTTCAGCAATAAAATGCCCAGGAAAGTTTCTCTCAAAAAGTTCAACATTCTCAAATGGATAATGAATATAAGCATAAGGCATAGAGCCGCTTTCAAACCAGCAATCAAGTACCTGCAAAGAGGAAACTGTCAATCAAATTGCAAATGGCTAGAAATTTCAAGAATGTGTGCCAACAACTAATATCGAGCTAACAGCGAATGGCATGCAATATAGGTACACCGCATGAGGTATGTCAGATCAGTGGTCTTACATCTTCTTCCCGTCGAAGAACACCAAATTCTGGACCTCGACTGGACGGGATTGTGATATGATCAATATTGTGACGGTGCAAATCAAAAATCTGCACAATAATGAATCAGTGCAGACAGCATGAATGTTAAGTGCAGCTCCACAAACTTTAATATTGTTCGTATTAGCAAAAACTTCAAAATATCTTATTTTCTTTCTTGAAATAAAATGAAACTAGAATAAGATATTACATGCAAGAACTGAAGCCAAGTTTTCACCTGTCTTCAGTCAACATTAAATTGATTATAGTACATTTCAACCGTGGCCAGCTAAAAAATTACAATGTTCCAACCAAGAAAAAATGGGTTGAAGAAAGCAAGAGACCAAACCTTTTCTCCAGAAAGCTTTTCAAGTTTATCTACAGAATCCATGACTATCATTTCCTCCCCATCTTCACTAGTCCATACAGGAAGGGGAGTGCCCCAAAACCTGCTTCGGCTAATAGCCCAGTCTCTTGCATTTTCCAGCCAATTGTGAAAGCGCTTTTCCTGTAACATGTCTAATTAGATTTCAATTTACATTTTCAACTATTATGAAATTGACTAACAGCTGTCTCTCACAATTTCTACAATCAGGTTTCATTTTTTGCAAACTAATATAAAAATTTGCTGATGGAAAACACTTCCACACCGTACTGAAAGTCCCTTTAACATGACAGCCAGAGCCCAGAAAACAAACAAATGATTTATCACAGTTCAACCTCAAATTAGAGCCTTTTAAGATTTCTATCTCACATTTAGGAAATGGATTCTCCCATGAGTAGTTTCTTATGGATATGAAACTTCCTATTTTTCAATTCCAATAAATAAATTCAGAAATAGAGAGATCAACTAGAGGACCATCTCAACCTTACGGTATTTGGTATACAAACATCTCTATAGAATAGGTCCTATGCAAAAAAGAACATTTAGTGTAGAATAGCCCCCCTAAATTCTCCAAAACAAAAGATAAAGAAGAATCCAAAAATTCTAAACGAAGCCCATAATGATGCCAAATAACAAATTTTAATCTCAAGTTTAATGATGCCAAATAACAAATTTTAATCTCAAGTATATTAAATCCTTCCATGGTTTAAGGCTTTTTGCAGGAACACTCCTCCTAGCCTTCTATGGTGCATCAACATGTTGTGTCTATCTGATACAACCTGGACATAATATTCCCATGCTGTTGGTCACTCCACATTAAAAGGATGAGCAAGTACCAAAAGCTATAATCTGACGATCAAGAAACTACCCCAAAAGCTATAATCTGACGATCAAGTACCACATTAAAAGGGGTAGTTTCTTGATCAACAGCATGGGAATATCCATAGTTACCTGGATCGCAGATCGATCCGGGTCATGGAACGGGAACGGGAACAAGAACGGGGGTTGCCACTTGAATTAGATATGTCGTTGGATCGATAGATTTTCGGAACAATATTTTTGGATCGAGGAACAATTTTGGAACGCGCTTACATAATTTTTTTAAATTCATTTTTAATTGTAAGTTAATTTTATCAAAAGTACTGAAATATAGATAATGGAAACTCAGGAAACTACAAGTTACAAAATAAAACTAACACCAAAACAAGAGTTGCAAGGTGATAAAATCTAAACCATTTTCTTCATTTACTTATAAATCCATCTAAAAATTCTTCAAATTCGCTGGCAATGTGGATTGCCATGTTGGAGGTTCCAATTCACATTCCCCATCGATTTGGGTCGGCTTGGTTCCACGATTCGGATCGCAAGATCCGAATCGCTGATCTATAGCCTTTTGAGGGATCCTTGTAACACTCCTATTATCATGCTCCCAAAATACAATTTAGAAGGTTTTGCTGAAATATATCAAACCTTGACATAGTCAGGAACCCAGTATGTCTGTTTGTTGTTGTCTAACAATTTTTCCTTCAACATTTCCACTCGGACAAACCTGGATATATAATAAAGCGATTCGAAATAATTAAAATATCGAGTTCATGTAATCAATGAGTATAAAATGATAAAACATGTATGCAATTCATAGGCGAAAATACTCGGAACTCAGTCTCAAGCTACATGCACACTACACATGTAAAGTTGATATACAAAAATGATGTGGTAAATGAAATGTCATTGAATAAAAGAGGATAAAAATTATTACACTAGTGATAGAATAATATAATTAATTTTACTTAATAAATAGCAATCACTGATTGGTGACATATCACATGAGAAACAAACTTTGCATACAAGTTTATAAGCATAGAATTTGACATAGGAAATCCTACATACCTAGGTATATATATAAGAATGTAGGACTTAGTATTTTCTTAATATTTCTTTCCTAGTTTTATTAGTTATTTTTTATAGAGTTATTTGAATATTTCTATATCCCGTAAATTTACTTTTTTTCATTATTAAGTTTATTATATAATATTACTATTTTATGTTTAATATTTTTTATATCATAATTCTTAATAGGGTAAATTTCCTTTTTCCCTACGAAAAATTGTTTTGAGAGCTTATTGTTTAAATTTTGAATTTTTTATAAAATTCTTTATTTCTTTTAAGCTTTCTAACCGTCAGAAGAATTATTGTATATATAAATCCTAAAGAAACAATTTGAGGTAACATAAAAGAATACTTTACAGAAATCCAAATCCAGATACTTAGTAAGACGATACAAATTTAAGGAGATGAAAGTTAAATATAAATATCTATAGATGTTTACATGAGAAAGTAAAATGAAAAAATATAATTTCACACCTAAAATGACTTGCAAGAAATCAGATATGAAAAATAAAAAGGTAAAAAATGGCATGAGCATCAGTAAAATGTAAAGCAATCAATGAGATTATAGAAAATAAGCATTACCAACTCGGAACAGCCCTATAGATTAGAGGAGTATCAGATCTCCAACAAAAGGGGTAAGAATGAGTAATGCTTCCGGACATAACAAGCCTGCCTTTTGCCTAACCAATTACAAATAACTTTTGTCAAATCAAGAGAAAGATCAATAGCATTTACTTTTACCATACGTAAAAAATTGTAAATCCTACCAAGAACGTTTAGAATTCCATTCCTATATTTCTCTAAGTACTCTGGTGAGAAAATGAGAGTGAATAGTGTTATTATATGTCAAGCGATATTGGAAAAGACCTAAATTAACAAGGACAGAAATCATACATACAAACCCTAGATTATACTAAGCTTAATGAGGTAATGATTTCGGATAGAGCACAACGGCGTCAAAGGATCCATGTCCCTCCAACCCCCCCCCCCCCCCCCCCCCCAACCCCAAATGGGAAAAAGCTTTATTTGGTTTGGTATAGTTTTGATAGAAGTATACTAGAACCAGCTAAAAATTTTGACAAATCCAATTACATATATAAGTTATGTCCAACTAAGGCACCTAGATCCATTTCTTTCGGCTTGAACTAGTTTAGTTGGTAAAATCTCTTAAATGGAAACAATAGGTTTGGTATTCGAACCCCATGCACATTAGTGGGGAGGGAATCAGATTGCTATTATTCTAAACTATTAAAAAAAAAAAAAAAAATTGCCAATGATGCCAACTAGAGAATCCATTACTAAATATGTATTCTCTATCTACAGTAATGACAATAAAGTATCAGAATACAAAAATTATGAGGATAATTTTCAGACAAAATGCATTCCCCCACCATATAGGTAAAATCATTGTTGGCTAACACAAATCTTGTATCATCCTCACCTTCAAAGCTTCAATAATGTCCTTATCTGCATCCTTGACATAACGCTTGCTAAAGTCGGTAATTTTCCCTGTAAAGCAACCATCATCGTCTACTGCTACAATCAGATTCTCTACCTAAAATGTGAGCAGATAAACCCTTGGTCAAAATCAGAACGAAACAAGGAATGAAACTAGGCATGTGAAAAGAACTATAGGACAAAAAAACTAGCAAAACAGTTTATAGAAGATGAAAATAGTAATATTTTTCATTTCTTTTGATCTTAATTACAACCAAGACAATAATTAAAAAAATGCAGCCCAGTGCACAAAGGCTTCCACCATTGCGGGTTTGGGAAGGACATATATATGCAGTCTTGCCTTTGTAAGCAGAGAGATTATTTCCAAGATTTAAACCATTGACACCAACTCACAATGGAGCAACCTTTACCATTGTGCCAAGACTCACCTTTATAAGATCCATATTTCAAAAATCATAATTATAAACAAAGGATCTAAGTCCTATGTCAAGATCACTCAAAGTTGTGGCCAACACCTCATGCCCATGTCAAAACAGGTACTCGTTCAAAAATCCTCTAAGCATAAATTGTTTATAATTATATAATAACATTTAATTTGAAACATTTGAGTGCAAACCTTATTAATTATTTGATTTTCAATGCAGACGCGGTAGTCATCTTCACCAAATGCTGGAGCACAATGGACAATTCCAGTACCACTATCACTAGTAACGTAGTTATCTGCAATAACTCTAAATGCTACATCTGAGAACTCTTTGAAATAATCAAATAGTGGTTCATACCTGCATACATATTCACCTTATGAATTTCAAAATTCTCCAAAACTTGCACCCAATCATAGGCCTAATGTTCTAATACCATTAAGAATTATTTTGAAGAAAAATGACTTTTGACAATCCGACAATTACAAAAAATTTAACATGAGCAACCCTTCAAATCCTTTTAATGGGAACCATCTTCTATTATCATCCAAATAATTCATTATATACATATAGTTCAACAACCAGCTATTATTTGACAAATAAATGATGTTTATTATATAGATAAGAATAGATACTTTACTGGATATGCATACAATAGGCAGAGAGGGTGAAGGATAATGGCATTCAGACAATATTATCATATAGTTATTAAGATTCATGGAAGCAAACAACTGGGACAATTAACTAAAATAAACAGTTATTTTGAATTCAAAATAAGAGCAAATGGTGTTTCCATATGTAAAGCAAGGTCAGAGAAAATTTAAGTGTACATAAACAGAAATCATAAAAACATACTTAGTTTTTGCTGACCTTAATGAAACAATGATTTCGGAATTCGGATAGAACATAATGACACCAAATGCTTTTATTTGTTTTGGTTAAATATTTATTTTGAATTTAGCGGGTAGACAATGCAGACACTCTTCTTACAGGGGAGAAAAGAAAAAAGACAATTAACTGTGTGAGTTCACATTCTGTCAACATACAAGTTGTATAATATAACTTCATTTCAACATAAACTAACCAAACCAAACAAAGACTTTCCTAATATGTAGGGTCGGCTACATGGATCGTTTGACGCCATTATGCTCTGACACAATTTTGTTTAGGATCCATGACATAAGAAATCAAGTAAAAATCACCATATATGCCCATTATGCCCAATCGCCCACAAAGGGAAATATACTTCTTCTTAGAGTTCACATCAATCATGTATAATTTAGTGCATGATACACATGTCATAAACACAATGGTAAGTTCGGTGATCATTTAGAAGAAAAATGCAACCAAACACGCAAGTCACAGCTAATAATAGCCAAAGAATTTCATAGACAAGAAGAACTCACTTCATTCCTACCAAAGAAGCTCCTGAGAAGATGTCTCCCAGTTTTTCATAAGATTCATTATTCTTTGAAGATCTAGTTGACTCTCCGTCTTGAGCTTTTTTACCTGATGAGCCCTTCTTGGAACTCGATTTCTTTGAATCAGCACTTGGTTCATTTTCTGCATTTGATTTTGGCTTCTCACTGGGAAGTGCTGACAACCTACTCTCGGCAACTATATAGATTTTGCCAGTGTACTTATTTCGGACCTGCATAATCGCTTAATTTTAGAGCACATTACTTGAAACTATTAAAAATTTTGAATAATAGCATAAATCATCAAATTACATCAATTCATATTTTTTCTGTTTATTTTTTTTCCTTTGGGTAAGAAATGTAAAATCTTTTACCAGAAGATCTACGAACAAGATGTCCACATAGAGAAGAAAAATGTCTCCAAGAGACCCAAAAGAGAACAATAAAATTATTAAAAAATTAGATAAATCTCAATTGTATAGACAAAAAAGGGCTCAAAACTCCTATAATTAAGACTCTACCAATCAAGAG